>JAESVK010000356.1:195492-226206 GCA_017140935.1 Hamamelis virginiana | reverse complement strand
GGTGCCTACAAGGAGATCCTTGGAACCTTCCCACTTCGTAACCTAGCCCCCGAATCCAACTTTGATTCGAAAGACCATGCTTTTCCAAAATATGGGGTCAACGTTTTATTGAAAATAAAACTCTTTTTGGTGGTTTCCTTGTTTCCTAAAAATAAGGTGGCGACTCCTAGTTTTTTACAAACTCTCATCCCTTTTTCAAAAACCCTATCTTGAGTAGATAATAGAGAAGGATAAACGTGGATAATGGAGAAGGATAATAGAGAAGGATAAATCGAGATGGATAAACATCATCCACAATCCACTCAAGATAAACATCACCCCGTAGAGTGAACGAGAGAGGGCCTCCCGATCCAGGTTGGCTGGTTCACAATATTATATATATATATATATATATATATATATATATATATATATATATATATATATATATATATATATAGAGTCGTGATAGCATCAGGTGCGCCTAATGTAGCCTTGCATCAGGTGACCAATTTCAATCGCCGGATCTAAATGTAAGGCTAAGATTAGAAATGAATGAAATGCACGCGGTTAGTGCCCGACCCAATTCAGCCCGATCTGTCTCTGACTTGGATATTAATTTTTTGCGCCATTTCTCACTCCTCAATCAATCACTCATCTTCTTCTTCGTATCTCTCATCTTTACCATCCCATTTCGTCAATCACTCCTCTACTTCTCTGTATCTCTCATCTTTCCCTTTAATCCATACCATCTTTCAAATACCAATGTAGTTGAACCTAATACTCCCAGTCACTGAAACCTCTCTTCTCCCAAATATACTATAGCTCTCCCCTCTCTCATGTGGAATCGAAGTTGCAAAGTATTGACATTGGGTTCAAGCAGATCTTAGTTTTTGACATAGTTTATTGAAGAAGTAAGTTTAGTTTGAATTATTAATTGTTTAAGTTTTGCGCGAAGAATAAATTTTATAGTGATTCTCAAAATCAACCATTTTATTGCGCGATGTTATTTTATTGAAATTTAATCTTTACTGTGGTTCAATCTGCGGGGACATTTCACATTGAAATGAATATTGCAATAAGAATTTATTTTAGAGAATGAGATGAACCTCTGGAAATGTTAGTGTTGTTTTTTATTTTTTTTAATCAATATTTGTGAACGTAAAAAAGAAAAAAAAATGCAGAATAGATGTGTTTGGTTGTTGGTAAAGATCAGAGAAAGAAGGAAAACAAATGGGTTTGATTTGATTCATTCTCTTTTGAAATTCCCAAAATGTTAGCGCAACTTCAAGTTGCGCAAAGGTGAAAGTATCCGAAACGGTGCGTTTTTGCATTTGTGCGTTTTAGAATTTGAGCGAAACGGTGCGTTTTACAATTATAGCACAGCGCAACTTGAAGTTGCGCAAAGGATTTAGCTCTAATTCAAAAGGGATTCGATTTATTTTTTAAGTTGGCTTTAGTTGGGGCAAAATTGCAAAATTGTACCAAATGAAATGCTTAATTTTTTTTTTCTTTTTACATAAAAAAAATAAATAGAAATATTAGTGGTCTCCTATCTCACTATGGTGTCCGATAAACTTTTTTAAAATTTTTCCAATTGTGAGCAACTTGAAGGTTTTTCCTTTTTTTGAAATTGTTTTTTTTTAAATAGGTTAAAAATCCCGATGGTTTGGGGGACAATAAATGAGATTCTGAACATTGTATTAATCCCTGCACAAGTAAATTTTAAAGTCCCAAAACAAATTTCTAAGGAAATTTCAAATGGAACTTCACAGATTTTGGGCATTGTATTAATCCATGCACATGTTATTTTTTTACTATACATTTGAGATATTTTATTAAACATTTACAGGAATTAGAATTTGATATTTGTAAATTAAAATTTATATGAAAGTAATGTAGTTCGGTGTCCGATAATTTTAGAATGCATTGTCTGTGTTTGGGGCTTATTTATTTATTTATTTTTTACGATTTATTATAGGTGATATGGATTTTGAAAGTATCGATTTATCCAGCAACAACGAACCTCTCTCTCCGATTAGTCGTGACAATTCTTCCAATACGTACATACCCGAAGTTAGGCTTGAACGTAAACTCAAAATTGGACAAGAGTTTGCTTCTTTAGATGAAGCCAATGCTTTCTATAATGATTATGCAAGGGAGGCTGGATTTAGTATTCGGATTGGTTCTAGCAGAAAGTGTAAGAAAAAGGGTAGAGAGAATGAAATCACAATGAAGGAATATGTGTGCTTCAGGGAAGGTGAGAAAGTGATTAAAAAAGGAGGTGAGGGTATAAGACGTTGTGGAAACTTTCGAGGGGGTTGCAAGGCAAGACTTCAAGTTGTGAAGTCAGAAACCGATACAG
This sequence comes from Hamamelis virginiana, assembly GCA_017140935.1. Classification (NCBI taxonomy): domain Eukaryota; kingdom Viridiplantae; phylum Streptophyta; class Magnoliopsida; order Saxifragales; family Hamamelidaceae; genus Hamamelis; species Hamamelis virginiana. Next base: position 223,862 of record JAESVK010000356.1, on the reverse strand, counting down.
TTTTCAAAGTGCATAAATTTGATGAGGGTTACAACCATGATCTCATGTCCCCAATGAAAGTTCCATTCTTGAGATCCCATCGTCACATTAGTGATGTTAAAAAGTGTCTCACACAACAATTTATGGCTGCCAACATCCCAACTTGTCAACAAACGAGTTTTCTTGAGCTTCAAGCTGGCGGCTTAGGGAATGTTGGGTGTTTAGAGAAGGATATTAGAAATGAAATTGGTAGAATGAGAAAGTTAACAGATGGCAAGGATTCTGATTTGGTGCATGAATATTTTTTGGCCGAAAAAGCAAAGAACCTGTCCTTTTGTTATGTGATCGATGCTGACAATGCTGGAAAGGTTAGTCATATATTTTGGGCAGACGGTGAAATGCGAAAGGCATATTCGCATTTTGGTGTTGTAGTTGTCTTTGACACTACATATCAAACAAACAAATTTGATGCTGGAATGATTTTTGCACCTTTTTTGGGCGTCAATAACCACTGGCATACTGTCACCTTTGCGAGTGCATTCCTTAGTGACGAGTCCGTCGGCTCATTTGAGTGGCTAATTAGCCAACTCTTGAAATTCATGCCTGGACCGCTCACTGATCAAGATCTGGCTATGGGAAAGGCAATTGCCACTAAACTTCCTAGTACATTGCACCGTTACTGCATTTGGCACATTACAAACAAGTTTTCTGAGAAAATGGGTACAGGTAGATTTGAATAGTACATTAAAGATTTTAGAAGCTGTATTTGGGATTCAGATACTAAAGAGGAATTTGATGCCAAATGGTGGAAATTGCTTGAAAAGAGCAATATGAAGGAACATAAGTGGTTTATTTCACTGTTTGAAATCCGTGAGAAATGGGTTCCTGCTTATGTTAGGCACATCTTCTTAGCTGGGATGTCAAGCAGCCAGCGTGCTGAAAGCAATCATGCGTTCTTCAAGAGGCTCGTTAATGACAAACATTCTCTAATGGAATTTATTTTCAAGTTTACCAAGGGAGTGAAAGGAATCATTCGAAATCATGGAATCGCAGCAGAAGACAAAATAAAATTTTTTATAAAGATGATTCCATCATCGAATATCCTAACTATGATCGTACAAGCATAGGAACATGTGATTTACAAAACAAGTATATATTTATCAAACATAAATAAGACTTACTTGATTCGCCTTTCGATTTGCAATCCTTGATCTTGAACTTCAAAGCGATGGAGTCTCCAACGGTGTCGACACGAATACAAGACCTCTTGAATCCTTGAAGCTTCTCTACAATGGAAGAATCAAGCTTGGGAGAGGGGAGAAACTATTTCTCTAATTTGATGATGGGAGGCTCAGTGCTAGCTTGTCTCATCAACTTGTATTTATAGAAAACCCCTAGGGTTTCTATTTAATACTTATTTCCAAAAGTAACTTAATTCTCTTTATATATTAACAATTAATATATAACTTAATTCCTTATATAATACAAGGTTATTAATAGAATTAATTTGAAGAAATTCTCTTCTCTCTTTAATTCAAGAGACTCTCTTATATTCTTTGTTTGTGTGTGACCCATTGGGTTCACCCCAACCTAGCAGTGACTAGGGACATCTCTATGTCTCCTAAAATAGAAACTTTCTATTTTAAGGTTTAATTGAAACTATTCCAATTATGCCCTCATTGATAACACTTATCAATAGGCTTTCATTGGTCATGAATGACGTCTAGCAATGTGTCATGACACGCCCTAGGTTTGGGTGAATAGTAGAACTATGTGAACCCTTCTTGTTACTTAATCCTTCATCCCTTAATGTCACAGTTAAGATATTTAGGGTATGGATATAAGTCAAAACCCTATCTTAACTTTCTTGTCATATGTTCTTCAAATTATAATCTAAATCAGATGAACCCTATGAAACCCTTTCATATTTCATCTATCACTCTAGCCAGAGATTCACATTGAGAGTTATATTTGAGAACTGACCCTGACATTCTCTCTCATAACACTGAGAGTGATGATTCCTTATTGACCACTCATATGCCTTCATGCAAGACTTATTAGAGCCAATGAGTGCCGACTATAACCTTATGATCAAGGCTGTATAAAACACTATCAAACTCTAACAACTCAGGCATAAGACATCCATGGTGTCTCAGGTCTTAGGATTACCAAATGGACGTAACATAAGAATATTCATTTGACTTAATATCCATACGAATATTCTAGCAGATCATGTTCAGTGTACATATTCTCTAATATGCACCCACAGATTAACCAAGTGTCACTACAGGAAAGACTACCTATCCTCTCATTGGAGTTAGTTTAAATCTGTGCTACTCTTGTCGGTTTAATAAATGTCCTCTTTAATAAACCTATGAGTAGGACACTTTTAGAATAAATGTGTATGAGAAATATGAGTCTCCATATCTCAACAAACTTGAGATACATATTTATCTTATCATTTATTCATGGACATTATCGTATATATAATTGAATATATAAACGACAACTAGTACCTTCTTATCCTAATATGAAATAGATATGCACTTTAAGATTGGTTTTAGGGCATACCTCTAACAAGGAGTTGCAAAACAAAGACATGCAGACTTGAATGAGGACTTTGTGGGGAGGGTTGATGATGCTTGCGGTGTGGAGGTGAGTGATGCTTGCGACACAGCATTATTGTCACGACGAACTACTTTATGCCAAGTAGCTAATAATTTGATAGATGATGCCCTGGGGAGTGATGACCATTATCGAATGGTTAAAGAGAATATGGAAAGGTTACATGGGATGATAAAGTCATCTGCGAGTTGTAGTGGCGTGGGGGTGTCAACTCAATGCAAAGAACCTACTCCATCAACTTACAGTGAACCGAGCCCAGTTAGTTTTAAAGGATATGGGCGCATCAAAAGTTTGAAAGAGATGAAGGGCTAGGCGAAGTCAAAAGGTCGTCATTGCAACTACTGTAAAAGAGACGGAGTAACACACGATGCCCGTAATTGTCCTAAAAAGCGTAAACGGTACGTATGTTAGTTACAAAATATAACATGTGCCTAATATTCATAAAAAACACTACATGTGACATGAAAATATAAAAACAAATTAGTTGCAGATGTCCTTATTCCTTTAATAATTGTTTAAGTGTTGCAGTGCTCCATCTGTTTTGGGAAGTCCCAATGGTGGATATGCTGCTTATGAGGATGACATTGCTTCAAATGGTAATCTATATGCGTTTACTTGTTTAGTAATCATTTATTTACATGATATATAAAACTATTTGATAAATATTTTTCCTATAAATTGTAGGAGGTGACGGCGAATATTAGGTTTCAATATTTTGGAACTGTGGTGCACCGGATATTATCAATGTTAAGTGGCATGTTACTTTTTGAACCCATTTATATATAAGTGAACCATTTAAGAGTTTCGAACCCATTTATAAGTGAACCATTTAAGAGATACTGAGTGTTGGGTAATTATTCTGATGTCATATTGATTTGACTAATTAATTATTTTTTGTTTGAGTGTTTATGTTATTTAAATTATCGATATCTTTTCTATAGTCACTAATTGTACTGTTTACTGTTTACTATTATTGATTTATAGATGGTTAGAAGTAGTGTTATTCATTTACCTGATCAAAATAGAGGGGACTATGCAAAACTCATTATGTCCAATGTTGTAATTTCGCCTTGTTTTATGGAGTTACTATTCTTAGGTTATTAAGTTGCCTCAGATGTGAGGCTTGAGCACTGTCATTTGTATGGCATAAATAAAACGAGTGTTGAAGGCTGCATAAACAAACTGGAAGGGGGTTTATACATAGATTGTATTACACGTTTGATATGCCTTGTTCTTATCCAAAAATGATTTCTAAATGAAAAATGAACAAGGTTTAACTAGCAACTGTCCTCGTGCAAAATGATTTTTAAAAAATAACATTGTTTAACTGGCAAGCACCGAAATCGCCGCATATTGGTTGTAGGAAGCACATGAAATCGCAAAAGCTATAAACCCCGGGGCAGTCACAAAAATCATTTTGGATACATATTAAATACATGAAAAAATTGGAGTGTAGCTTTTATATTTATTTTTACCTTTTATACTAGTGAAGTTATATGCACCTTATCAAAGATAATAAAAATAAAAATAAAAATAATTATAATAATAAAACCAACTCTAGTTCTTATTTATAAGCACTTCAAGTTATGGGCAGTTTATGAAAAAAAAATAATCAAGAAAAACACGTTGATGATAGTTTGGTCAGCATTGTGTGATAAAACCACGTATTGTTGATCCATATGCTATCAAGAACATGAAAAATAGGTCATTACCCAATGTCAATTAGTCAAAGTCGATTTTGGGAAAAGGTGAATTCAATACAATCCTAACTTTTAATACTATATGGGATGAATGCTCTCAAGACTTCAACCTGTACATTCCCGCTCAGCAGCTCGAGACTCACACATGCCATTTTTAAGCAATTTCAGTCAGTATAGCCATCTTCATTTTATTGCAGTTTTAGTCAGCCATAGTATAGCGAGCATCTTCACCATTGTCAGACATAAGGGGGAGGGTGTGTATACATTCACTATAGTCTGCAAGTTACAAGCGCATGCTTCACCTAAAAAGTGCTAAACAGCTTGACTTTACATTGAACAAATTACGGTGCAATATTTTTAGGGAAAAAAATGGAAAGTAAAAGGGGCAAAGATTTTCACTCCATTCTAGCGTTTGCCACCACTTGGCAACAAATTGAACCATCTAGGAGTCAGTCCAAGTCTCCCAACACATTCAAGGTGTGTATAGGGGGTCATCCCAGCAAGAGCACTGTGTGGTCGTGGCCAGGAGTCCATGTCCCCCCTATGTTAAGGTGGCACTATTGTCTGTAATCAATTGCTCCAAAATATAAAAAAATCTCATTTCTCTAAGATAAAGGACGTTAACCTATTCAAATATCAGTCCAGTTTCCAAAGTTCCTGTTTATTGATTTATTTACGCTGGTTAAACTATTAAGCAGTTCAGGACCAATACTTCACTTATTGGGCATTAAACAAGGTAACTTGCCACTTGGCACATAATTGACTAAAGTTTGATTCATGCCAAAGACAACAGGACAAGCAAGACAGCAATAATATTGTAGAATGAAATTGACGATCGCTAAACTCACATCTTCTAACTTTCCGTATTTGGATACATCAATAATATCATCTGCCTTGCTGTACACACACCTTTTTTCCTTCATGACAGTCTTTGCAACCTCTAATGTTCTGAAGCATTAACAAAAAATGAGTATTTCTTAAAAAGTTTGGTTCTAAAATAGAATTAGAATATGATTTTACCTTTGATAATTAGGGAAGTGGCGAACAACTTTTGCTTGTCCAAGAATCATAGGAGTGTTGGACCCAAATCCAGAATTGAACTCTTCACTGAAACACAGAAAATCCCAAATTCAGAGTTATATCCAACACAATAAAATATTTGATCTCTAATTTTATAAAATTCAAGAGATGACAAATACTATGAGAAGTAATGAAACTAATCCAAACATTGTTAGTCCACTGGTTCAATTGCAGGTTAAAGATGGGAGAATGATGCTCAGGTTTTTGTAACATTGAATACTGAGAAGGATTAATATCAGGTTTGGGAAGACTATTGAACAAGTATTATGACATTCTGTCTAGCCTAAACCTGACCCTAATTTTAACTTGATGCCTATGTTCAAAATCAAATTGACATTAACTTTGGGCATTATATCCCATTATAGATGCCTAGGTTTTTCTTACACTTTGTTTGGATGGAGTTAATTGGAGAGAAGAGACAAGAAATGGAGGTGAATAGACCAACTTCAAAAGCACATTATATCCCATTATATCTCATTATATGCAAGAAGGTATCACATTATATCCCATATTCATTCACAATATACAACTGCTACCGCAAGTTAAAACACAATTTTTAATTCTCTTCTACTTGTATGTCTGATTGGTATGAATAAAATAATGTAAATAATTCTAACAACCCACATTCATCAAACAATGTATATCAAGTACGTTAAAAATCACTAATGTGCTATTAAATATATATATCAAGTAAACCTGATAAAAGGCAAGGCAATGAAGCACAAATTTTTCAGCAGAGTCTAGTTCCAAATCCATAGCAGTATCATAGTCCCTTACCTGTGACATTAAACCAAATTTCAGCAAATTAAGGCCAAACAGCAATAAACATTCTGCCAAATATTTTAAATGAAAAGAAAGAAAAGAAAAAAAAATTCTCACAACCGCTTCTCCATATTCTCCAATAGCATTGTAGGAAGAAGCTTGTAAATACAAACACTTAATGTTTGAGATCTCCATACTCAACGTAGTTGATAAATCCTTGATAGCCTTCTTGCAATAGTCGATTTCGGAAATTAAACCACCAAAAAGAGAAAGGAAAATGCAAACACTAATCGATACCTTCAAGTATCAGGACAATAAAAGTAAAAGGCTAATGTTAATCTGTACAGTAACTGTTAAGTATGAACAACAGACTATTCCTTCGACATTGGAATTCCAGTGGGTCATCGATGATTTGTCAAATCCTTTGCCTTTGCTTTTCATGGTGAACAAAGCCCAACTACATGGAAATCAATCTGAGCTACAATCAGCACATAAGATGGTGTATAAACCCTGAGGTGGGTTGGGAAAGATGGTTAACACAAAGCATCTTTTATAGAGCATAACAGGGTTTGGCCAACGCCACTGTGTTTAAACTCGGAAGAATCGATAAACCAGCATACTTGGAATTGCATTGGGATAAAGCTGGCATACCCGATCAACCAATAGAGCCCAATTCACACTGCCAATAAATCCAATGACCTAAGCACAAGGGGAGATAGTGTAAAACATATATATTTAGAGAAATGCCAATGCAAGTCGGAGGGAAACTATACATACGAATTTATCGTACATTTGAATAAACTCCACGCCTTTTAGCCCAAAACATTCTAACCAATCGGTCAAGAGATGCAGAAACTTGCTGCAGCCCACGATTAAAACCTAATCAAGAGATTCGTGAAGTATGATCACGACCAAACATCAAACACGTTGCCGCTTCGAATGCGATTCACGTGCTCTACCTATTACTGGACGCGGTCCCAACATTCTATTTATCGAAGATGATTCCCCAACATATCTTAATGTTAATCTACATGTTCCCAAAATTTCTTCATAGACTGCTTTCTGAGTTTCATCTTGAATGTCACGCAATGCATTCGTTGTTCTTTGAGAAATGCTCCTTAATGCTCCAACCTGTAAATATTTATCAAACGCAATATATTTATGACCCAATTTAAGTAATAATTGTAAGAAAATTAAATTAAAATTTAATCGATGACCATATTTACCAATCTGTCAATTATGGGTGCAGTAGGGCGGTATGTCATTTGCGGCATTCGTGGGCTTGGGTCAGATGGGGGTCCGATTCGGCGACGCGTGTGTTCATTGTACCATTCTAGGTAATTCACCATGTCTGCATGCCCAATAACACGCTTTTGCACAAAATGGTTCATTCCAATTTCGTGCCTTGTGTCCCATAAATCTATGAACCTTTGGAGTTTTACAGACCAATCTTCCCTACTTCTACACCCCCTTCTATCAATTTTATGAAGTTCTAATTGATCCATCATGTTAGGAGCTTCGGGTATGTGTTGATTACAACCAAATTGTCGCATTACCCTATCAGCATAATGCCACTCAACAATGAAAAAGAAAATTAGCAGAATACGACACCTCCATTTATGTTTACGCAGATCTTCTCTCACATTTGCTGGAAACACTATTCCATATTGTCCCGTATATGGATCCCATATTACCTGATGAAACTGTATTAATCATCACCCTATAATAATATAATAAATTGCAAATATACTATACGTAATATAATTTTCTCAGTCTACCTCATCTGGTTTTTGTGTGTCCAATTGGTCTCGGTATACATTCAGATCGTGCGTAGGAACGCCTGCGAAGCTCCGCCTAGAATGTCTCCATCTAGCACATTGCCAATATGAAAAAATTATACTTATGTAGAGAAATGGCATTTAACAATATAAAACATTCTAATTTTAAATTTATATTATTGTTAAGCATCAATTATTAAAATGATTATTTAATGGATGCTATAAATCGTAAATGGATATACTATATTTTCAATACCTATAACCATAAACCTGTGATTGTGCTAATTCTTCAGTCGTTACATGTATTTGGGGCCGTCCAACTGATAAATGTTCCCATGCCCATAGCTGTTTCATTATGAATCATATGTAAAATATTAAAAGTAAAATTTTGATGCCATTGTAAATATCTAATATTATTTGTATATTTTTACTGAATTTTGTTTTGTTGTCATTTTTTTAGTTAGCATACCAACATGTAGTAGTGTCAAATTCCCACATATTTGAGCACTATCCTTACGCGCAGCTGTACATAGTGATCTATACAAACATGCCAACGTAGCACTCCCCCAACTGTACTGTGCAGAAACCACTAAATCCTCCAACAACGGTAGATACATCACCTGAACTATCCGGACAAATAGTAGATTCAATTAGATATAAAATATATGCTCTGGCATAACATAATCGCTGATTCCTGTCGTTTATGTTCGTGGATAGATGTGATGTGTTCCTAAAATTCCTTTCAATCCATGATAATGTGACTGAAGACCCTCTACTAACAGAGGGTCGAGTACCCCCAGTCTTTCACACAAATCACCCCAGTTAAGCTTTGTAGGACCAGTAACTGCTTCTCCGTTGATCCTTAACCCCAATATTTTGTGCACATCTTCAAGAGTAATTGTCATCTCGCCAATCTGGAAATGAAATGTATGGGTTTCAGGTCTCCAACGCTCAAACAGTGCGGTTATTAACGAACGGTCTACTTGAATATGTCTAATCTTACATACCCATTCAAACCCTGCATTGTAGACATCAGTTCTTATAATTTCTGGTAATTCCCATTGCCTATGATGCCTGCAGAACAAAATGTTGTTCTATACAAGAACACGGGTTAGTACAGCACATATTGTATAAATTTTTAAAATAATATATTTATAAACTATTAATGTTGCTATATTCTCATATGCCCGTTCCAAACATCAACTGATCGATGTTTGTCTTGTTGTGTCAAGAGTGATAAATTATCTGGGTCCGGATTAACCCTGCATATTGTCATTGAACCGCGATTCACGTGCCCACCTCAGGTTCTTGGCCTACGTGCCATCTATACAAATAACACTGTAAAAATCCGCATATTCAAATGAAAGATCACATCAAAAGCGTCACACTAAGCCCCCATACAAACTCAAAATGACTGTATATATTTAACTAAACCCATGATTAAAAACACTAATTTAATCATTAACACCTACATGCACACAAAAAAAAAGGCTCCAAAAAAGCCCTAATTTCCAAAAATCAAAGCAGTAAAAGCAGAACAAAAAGCTCAAACTTTTATAAATCACACAATGGATGCTTTATAAAATAAATCATAACAAAATTAGCGTAATAAAAAGCAAAATTAGTGAAAATCAAAGCAATGAATAGTTAAAGTGGTGGATTAAGTCAAAAAAAAAATATAGATTCGAAAATTACTTAGGCAAGCTGCAATAATAGCAGAAGAAAAGCTAGTCTAGAAAGAGAAAGTGTGTGTATATATGTATATATAGAGAGTGAGAGAATGAGCAACCCTGAGGGAGATCGGGGTCTCTGGGAAGAGGGATGATCGGAGGGGTGAGGTCGGTGTAAGTGGAAAGAATGATGATCGGGGATGGCTGATAGTCGACTATTCCTTCGAGCTGCCGGCAGGGATGATCGACGGATATGGTACTGCCGACGGTTATAGGTATCGGCGGCGGCGCAGTTGCTGGGAAGAGGGATCGACGTCGGTTTATCCGATTTGACGTGTGGAGGAATTTCTACTACTTCACGCCAATTCATTCTATATTTGCTATTTCGAGCATAAATTGATTGCCAATTGTGGGGAGTGCAATTGCAATCATCTTTTATCTTTCCACCCGAATTTTTTTGTTATTTATGCTTGGCTTTCTGCTGGGAACCCAATTGGAATTATTCCTGTTATTTCTGGCAGCATTTTTTGTTATTTTCCCGCGTTTTTATTATGCTTTTCTCTTCCTTCCTTTTCTCCTCTCTCTCTCTCTCCCTCAAATATCTGAACTGATGGCCGACTGTTGCAGACTTTGCAACAGATATCTATTCCAATTTAAAGTACGTTTATGCCCCTGGTTCCTTCACGCATTGCTGCTGTACTTGGTTAATGGTACCTGGCTTTTTGGTCTATGCTCGGTGAAGTGAGTTGGTAGTACTTCTCGTGGACTTGGCGGATCTGACTTTAGGCCTGAATGACATGGTTGCCCTTTGTCTATTCGTTGGTTTGCTTTTCTTGTGAAGGGATTTGAGGCTTTCTCAGCATTCTGCTGTAGGCGTAGCTGACAAAAGTTACAGTAGCTCTGTCTATGTGTTTTTTATTTGTTGAAATTGGAACTTTACTTTTTAATCATTCTAGAGTGAGCTCCTATTAAGATGAAATCACTTTCATCTTAGATTAAGAAACCCATGGAAAATAGGTAGATTTATTGAGATTTTGGAGCTCGCATAAAGCATTCATGTCTGCAGAGATCGAGTTTTATCATTTTACATGATTTTCTATGTTTAAATAATGCTATTTTCATGATGTTTTGTGTATATGACAGCTTTTGATTTAAAAGAAGATATGCTTGAAAATGAGGTGAAATAGTAAATAGCTAAAGAAAAAAAAAGTGTTGACGGGATAAATCGAGTTTTATCAAAAAACCATGATTTTTTGTTATTTAATCTCTCATTTATTTTTATTATTTTTATAATTATTATTGGGGCCTCTTGCTTGCATAATTGCATTGGTAAATCTTATTCGTTATTGTAGTATCCCCAAGTTTTTAAGGGAGCTCCATGTCCTGCTAACATAAAGAAACTTTTTCCAAGGCTGTCGTAACTTAAACATGGCGACATCCACTGTTGACGGGATAAATCTAAGGCCTGATTCCTATCTTTTGGGGTACTTCTACCTTTTCTTATTTCAGATTGCGAAGACAATTATTCTAACTTTGATTATGGGGGAAATTTTACAATCATACCAAGCATCATTTGGCTAAAGCTGAATATATGTTGTGAAGTAGATTTCAAGGACGCATTATATATGTATATAATATGCTATTAGTTAATAATAGCTCTAAACAACATACATAAAGTCCAAGAGGCTTGATACATGCATGTGCATTGAAAGGTTTTACTCCTTAGATGGCAACCTTGTAGGATCTCAATTTTTTTTTTAATATTATAATGGGATTAAAGTTCATTGCTAATATCATTATATCGTCAAATTTATGCGTACTTGCCGATAAAGTTGTTTTTAAAATCTTGACATGCTTTCTTTTTGAGGTTCCATGATATATTTGACCAATAATGGCAATGTAACCCTATATAAGTACAAAAATAACACTTTTATGAGACAGAAACTGCGGTCCACCAAACACATGTCAAAAAAATTGCACCCCAACCTAGTAATAATATAAAAGTTGGGTAATATGTTCATCCCGTTTTTTTTTTTTGTTTTTTTTGTTTTTGTTTTAATAAATGAATGAAGAGCTCCCGATAAATTTGATCCTAGCAACCTAAAAAGAGAATGGCTCAAGATAGATCAATGGAAGGTTGCCGTTCAGAAAGCCAATTGTATCACCGAGAGAAAGCAGTTTCCATATAACTACACATTCCATAACTGAAACATGCATTGCTTGAAGTTGAATGTTAAGTCAAATTACTAAAAACTTTGGCAGTTGGGATCAAATTAGCAATGCAAGAGGTCAATCATGGGCACACACTGTTGGGTTCAAGGAACTTTCACCCACTATGATTATTATTATTATAATTATAATTATTATTATTATTATTTGATCAGAAACAAAATCCACTACGTTATATTGTTTACTAACAGGGTTATAATTGCAAATTTTTCCTCAAGTATAAATTAACAGATAAAAAAAGAGAGACCCAATATCCCCAAACATTCTCTACACATTGTGTTCTCCTTTTCTCCTTTTTATTCTTCTTCTTTCTTCTTAACAAAAGAATGTAACTCAAATTAAGTAATTGGAGTTGGCCACTAAATGAATTCTATTGATCAGAGATCAGAATTTGTCATTTTAGACCAAACAACCAAATAGTGCGTATATTCTCGTCCAAGCTAGGAGCAAAAGACTAATAAAATAGGGGCAAACAAAACTGACGCACTGGTGTACTTAAATCCACGTGGATAGCTCATATCAATCGACCATCCCTCGAGGCCTACTCCTCTAAAACTACAGTTGACCAAAGTAAGGGGAAAAAAAAAACCATGCACAATCGAAAGGTGCAAACCCAACTACAAAGGGCTATTCAGTAAAATTCTCAATACTAATTATCAAAACCCATCAGCAGAGCTTGCAACATGTCCAATTAAAAGATTAGAAAGTCCAAAATACCGATTAGAAAGACCAATAACGCAGCCAGACAGGAAGTAAGGAAAAAACTAAAAAAACCAAGATATATCACCCACTCGTTGTGTGTCACCCACGTTTTATATTGAAGCTTCTCTGAGAAGCTTCATGATAATCAAAACTGCACAAAAAGAACGAGCAGCATAAAAAAAAAGCATTCTATTTCTTGGACTGCAATAAGATGAAAACAAAAAACACCCTAACTTCACATTTCAAAAAAAAAAAAAAACATTTGCTTTCTTGCACTATTGTGTATCACCTTAACTTCCATTACAACTGTTTTTCACAAATTTACACTAAAAAAAAAAAAACCCCATTTCGTCTTCAGTTTTCGGAGGAGGAGGAGAAGAAATCGTTGTCGTCATCAAGCACTGGGGATCCGAAGCCGGCCGGAGGAACAGGAGGCGGCGGAGGAGGTGGGGGGGGACCAAACTGAGATAGAAGGCACCTCGCGATGCCTTTTACCTATGCATCCGACGTGTCTAAGCGTTGGTTCAGCGCCACCTAACACTCCACGATTTCTTCACGGTGGTGATTGAAGGAGCGATTTATGGTATCTACCATAGAGAGGATCCTCTCCAGCAAATCTACAATCCTCTCCGTTGAAATCCGTGCCGGATGGTACGCCGGAGGGTCCGGTGATGGAGGGTGGCTGTGTGGCGATCGGTTTGGCGGTGTGGAAGCCATGGCGGTTTGGAAATGAGGAGGAGGAGAGCAGGGACGCAATGTAAACAAGGGGTATGGAATGAACTTGTCAGTTCTCCGTTGATACTTAAATAGCTATATACAAGACCGAAGTAAGATACTCTGCAAGTGAAAATGTGAATCCCAAACGATGGCACCATCTTTGGTTCAGAGTATTTAATGCTTAATAAGCATTCATGATAGATGGGATTGGACGCAGAGACGGATGGAAACCTTGCTCCTTTGTAATTAAGTAGATATGTTCATGCAGACAAATGTTAGTCTAATTAATGAACGGTTAAAGTCATTTATTTATTTAATTTTTTTTATTTGTGTAATAACACTTTGGTTCTAATAAATAAATGTAATTATTTTAAAATAAAGGCAAATTAATGAACTGTTAAATTCATTTATTTAAATTTTTTATAACATATTTTGTTTAATAACATTTTGGTTCTGATAAATAAATGCGCTGAATTAATTTTTCTTTTAATTGTACATACAAGTGAGATTAATGTCGATCCGAATTCTGACCGTTGTACATACTAGTGAGATTTATTTCTTTTTTTTTATATATTTTGTAATAACATTTGGTAGGTTCCAAATTCTGACCGTTGGATATTATGCGCACCCCTGCATGCCACATCTTCAAAAAATCATGTCGATCCGACGGTCAGAATTTTGTTAAATCATACCGATCCACTGATTCGATCGCCCGATAAATTAGTGAACAAGTGACATCACATGGTTAATCCAATGAAATTTAAAATAATATGAAAACATAAAATTACAAAGAGAAAGATATTGAATTATTCAATCAGTAAGTTATATGGGAAGTTGTTTCAAACATTGGGTTTCTTAATTTGAAAAGCAAACCCAAGAGGATCGGGTATGGTATACGAATGATAAATAATTTGTGGGTTTCAAAACGATGGCGTTTTGGAATTATAGCAAAAAGAACAGTACGAAAATTAAAAAAAAAAATGATTAGCGCAGCTCCAAGTTGCGCAAAGGAAGGTGACAAAGCGACACCGTATTCACGAGCGGTATGAAATGTATGGGAAGGATAATACCGCAACTCCACCGAAACGACACTGTTTCAATTTTAGGGAAGTTGCGCAAATGGGTTCTATTTAAAACGATACCGAATCATTTGGCCAGTCAACTTGAATACGAAACGACGACACCATCATTGGTTCAGAGCATTTAATGCTTATTAGTCATTCATATGATAGCTGGGATTGGACGCATAGACGGATGGAATCCTTGCTCCTTTGTAATTAAGTAATGTAGATATGTTCATTCAGACAAATGTTAGGCTAATTAATGAACGGTTAAAGTCATTTAATTTTTTTTTTTGTGTAATAACACTTTGATTCTAATAAATAAATGTAATTATTTTTAAATAAATGCAAATTAATGAACTGTTAAAGTCATTTATTTATTTATTTTGTAATAACAATTTGGTTCTAATAAATAAATGTAATTATTTTTTCATTTAAATGTACATACTAGTGAGATTAATGGCGATCAGCTGCAGTCCGGACTGCAACTAGACTGCTCTTTTTCATTTTGCAATGCTCTGGTGGTAGGTTCCAAATTTTGACCGTTGGATATGATGCGCACCCCTGCATGCCACGTCTGCAAAAAATCATGCTGATTCGAGGGTAGGAATTTTGTTAAATCATACCGATCTACTGGTTCGATTGCTTGATCGCCCGATAAATTAGTGAACAAGTGACAGCACATGGATAATACACTGGTTCGATTGCCCGATCGCCCAATAAATTAGTGAACAAGTGATATAACATGGTTAATCCATTGGTTCGATTGCCCGATCGCCCAATAAATTAGTGAACAGTTGACATCACATGGTTAATCCACTAGTTCGATCGCCCGATAAATTAGTGAACAAGTTAGATCACATAGTTAATCCACTGGCTGGATGGCCCGATCGCCCGATAAATTAGTGAACAAGTGACATCACATGGTTAATCCACTGGTTCGATTGCTTAATCGCCAGATGAATTAGTGAACAAGTTAGATCACATGGTAGGTTCACTGGTTCGATGGCCCTGATCGCCCGCTAAATTAATGAACAGTTGACATCACATGGTTAATCCACTGGTTCGATCGCCCGATAAGTTAGTGAACAAGTGAGATCACATGGTTAATCAACCGGTTCGATGGCCCGATCGCCCAATAAATTAGTGAACAGTTGACATCACATGGTTAATCCACTGGTTCGATCACCCGATAAATTAGTGAACAGTTGACATCACATGGATTTCTTTTCTGGTTCGATGGCCCGATCGCAAGCATAAATTAGTGAACAGTTGACATCACATGGTTAATCCACTGGTTCGATCGCCCAATCGCCCGATAAATTAGTGAACAGTTCACATCACATGGTTTTATTTTCTGGTTCGATTGCCTTGATCGTCCAATAAATTAGTGAACAGTTGACATCACATGGTTAATCCACTGGTTCGATCACCCGATCACCCGATAAATTAGTGATCAGTTGACATCACATGGTTAATCCACTGGTTCGATCACCCGATCACCCGATAAATTAGTGAAAAGTTGACATCACATGGATTCTTTTCTGGTTCGATGGCCCGATCGCAAGCAAAAATTAGTGAACAGTTGACATCACATGGTTAATCCACTGGTTCGATGGCCCGATCGCCTGATAAATTAGTGAACATTTGACATCACATGGTAAATCCACTGGTTCGAATGCCCGATTGGCCGATAAATTAGTGAACCGTTGACATCACATGGTTAATCCACTGGTTTGATTGCCTGATCGCCCGATAATTAGTGATCAGTTGGCATCACATGGTTAATCTACTGATTCGATCACCCGATAAATTAGTGAAAAGTTGACATCACATGGATTTCTTTTCTGGTTCGATGGCCCGATCACAAGCATAAATTAGTGAACAGTTGACATCACATGGTTAATCCACTGGTTCGATGGCCCGATCGCCGGATAAATTAGTGAACAATTGGCATCACATGGATTAATCCACTGGTTCGATCGCCCGATCGCCCAATAAGTTAGTGAACAAGTGAGATCACATGGTTAATCAACCAGTTCGATGGCCCGATCGCCTGATATATTAGTGAACAGTTGACATCACATGGATTAATCCACTGGCTCGATCGCCCGATCGCCCGAAAAATTAGTGAACAAGTGACATCACATGGTTAATCCAATGGAGTTTAAAATAATATGAAAACATAAAATTTCAAAGAGAAAGATATTGAATTATTCAATCAGTAAGTTATATGGTAAGTTATTTCAAACATTGGGTTTCTTAATTTAAAAAGTAACCCAAGAGGATCGGGTATGGTATACAAAGAAGATAAATAATTAGTGGGTTTCAAAACGGTGGCGTATTGGGTTTATAGCAAAAAGTACAGTACGAAAAAAAAAAAGATTAGCGCAACTCCAAGTTGTGCAAAGGATGGTGACAAAGCGACACCGTATTCACGGGCGGTATGAATGTATGGGAAGGATAATACAACAACTCCACCGAAATGACACTGTTTCAATTTTAGGGAAGTAGCGCAAATGGGTTCTATTTAAAACAATACCGTATCATTTGGCCAGTCAATTTGCAAATTGGAATTTCGCAAATTAAAAAAGATGCATTTTGAATCAATGAAACAACTTAGAAGCGGGAATTTCAAAATTTGAATTTATTGCTGTTGCTTTGAATTATAGCGGGACGTTCAGATATTTAAAATTTTAAATGAATCAATATATAACCGAAACTATATTTATAATCTATATTTTCTACTCTAAAAGCCAAGAATCCGATAAAACAAGAGATGCATGGCGTCCAACTCGAAGAAGGTGAAGATGTAGAACAGTAAGCTCAATATTTTCATGTTGTGTTTTATATCAATCTGTATACAATATCTCTCGGTTAAATTTGAAGATTATTCGACTCAAATAGCCAAGAGGTATTAGATCATTCGTTTTATTAGCATCAATATTTGTATATTCACTCTTCCTTAATAACTTCTTTTGGATGGAGTTAAGTTGCTTCTCAAAATAATTATCAGCATTGCAAATGTTCTAAACAATAAAATAAACACCCAAACCCAAACACGATGTCTCAAACACACCTTCCCCCGAACTTCATCCATGACGGAAGTTATGCTGATTCGGCTGATCCGAACCGCAAACTGCATAATTTTATAATTGGGTTTATTTTTATATCATCAAATATTGGGAGGACAAATTCATTCCAAAAATATAAACTTACACTTATTAAAATTTAGTTTATTTTTTAATGTATTAGATCCTTTAAGTTACAACTGAGTATGGGCATTTAGTCATATGGGATGCATATTTTATGTTTATTTTAGGGCCACCTTACATGTTTGAACTCATTCACAATATATATTTTTTTAATACTAATTATATTTTTAAAGGAGGAACGTGTAATTTCCAAAAGTGAATGAAAATGTATTATTATCTATTATATATTATATTTAAATTTTTTTAAATAATTATTAAAACCTAAATATTGTTAGTAATGGATGCTGGAAGGATCACGTGTTGTTGACAGTATATTATAATTTTTAAATGTCATCCAAATAAGAAATATATTACAATTTAGGGGGAAGAGATTCTATTACATCATAGTTTGTTGTATTGGTTGATATTCTGATTACATATAAACGACAAAAATTACATGTTGATAGTCAATGTTATCAATTTATGTATATAATTGATGTATATAGTTTTAATAGATAATTTTAAAAAAGTGAATCCGCAAATACAAACTATTGAGTAAGACAGCTAGATGATTGGAAGTTCAAAATAAAATATATCATCAGTGTATATGAATTTTGTTACAAACTATCAAACAATGAATAGGGAATCCGAATCAATGATAGTTCGGTTACTTCTTTTAAAACCATGTGAGTTGGCATGAAAAAATGAAATGAATATGCCCGAAGGCATGTTGCATTTTCAGACCAATTAAATCTACCCATTGAAAAGTAGGTGAATCATGCATACAGAAATAGATACCAGTGCTGTCATGTCGTAGAAGTAGGGAGGGTTACATCTCTCAAATCCATGTGAGTTCGTGAGGGTTACTTCTCTCAAATCTAAGTTGGTGCGAAATAAATGGCGCGAAAAAATGAAATGGATATGCCAGAAGGCAACACGGATCCTCTGCTTGGGTGGGATCCTACTTGACCAGGCATGGGTTTCTTTCAGATTGTGCCATAGCAAAATGTGATCTCTAGCGATTGAAAACATAAGGCTATTAAAACGGCATCCAAGACATGCGTTTTGACTCATGGAAGGGCAAGACGCCGTTTGCTTTTATTTCTTTTTATTCTCTCTCATATGCACACCGTTCGTTATGCACTTTCGCTTTAAGGGTTTTTTCTTTTCTTTTCATTTTTTAATCTTTATCTTCAATTTCTTTTTTTGGTTGAAATCCTTAACTTTATTTTTATATTCTTTATCTTCATTAATTCCCCTTTCCTGTACAACTAGAGGAGATAAGACAACAGAATGGAAGAGAGAAGAGGGTATTTTTAGCCCTGATCAATGTGCTTGGCCTATAAAAAAATGTAGGAAAAGTGATTGTTTGGGTAATGAGAAATTCTGTTTGATATTCATTAAAACCATGTTCTTGAAATAAAAATTGAAATAAAAATGAGGAAACAATGTTGATGGCCGTGAGCCTTTAAAACGGTTGAGAGAGCAGTCGTTTTGTTGCCTCAATCCACCGTAGTCATTGGATGAATACTTCAGCCACATGTCTTCATCGGGTTACAACCTAAGTGAATCCAAGCGTTAATTACCCAAGCAAAGGATCCGAGTTCGTTTAGCTCATACAAATTGGACCTACCCATTGGGAGTAAGTGAATTATGCATCTAGAATCAGAAGAAACAGTGCTGTCATGTCGTAGAAGTAGGGAGGAGTTGTAATTATGTCGTGTTGCAGAAGTAGGGAGGAGTTGTAATTATGAGTAAGATGACATCAATAAGGACTAAGAGCAGATACGATTGTTGTCATTGTTGGAATTCTCCGATATATATATGGACGCCAGTGATATTGAAAAATGCAAACAATAGACCTTCCTCCGGAAGCTGCTGACAAGCACTTAATTCTTCTTACCATTCTACCGGAACAGAATCATTCTTAATTGCAGGGGCAACAATTAAATGAATACAGGTAAATTCTAAACTGCGTATATATGTGTAAATAATGAAATTGTGAAAGATTTTAAATTATATGATGTACTAAACCATAACCTAATATGTAAAATTGTTCGTGTTACTTATTAACGTGTTTTCAATTCATTTTGTTATTAGAGGGAAGAATGCAGATGTCGGGAGGAAATGGATGTCATAAGATAAAAAACAAAAAAAAGGGTCATATGCAGACTAAGAAGAACAAGGTGAAAGGGAAAAAATCCAAAAAAGAAAGACGCTTACAGGAGAAATTAATGATGAAATTGGATGAGATACTTGTTAGCTTGTTTGAATATAACAAGTACGAGGAAATCATGTTCGAACGTTGTATCCGGAGGCAAGACAAATATGAGAAAGAGTTGATGAATAAATTAATTATAGAAGATGTGGAAGTAGAAATTGAGGATGATGCAGGGGAAGATAATATTCTTTGTGATGTTGGGGCTTCAGGTTGGTTAGAAGAATATGATGCTGAGAAGGTTGGACTAAAACAAGAGATGCATGGAGCTATGCAAAAGCTCTAAAATGAGCATCAAGATTAGGTGCAAGTAATGGTAACATGGTCATTTTGAATATGCATAATATGTAGGAGGTTGGTTCAGTACTCTAATGTTTAGTTTTAAGGGCATTAGTGATGGCTACTTCAAATGTATCCCCGGTACATTTGAAGCAGCCATCATGAAAAACATGTACCACCCCATTTGGTATGTAATACATTACTAAGAAATCTTATTGTTTTGCATGGTGTGTTCAAGTAAAAATCATTATTGTTTTGCATGGTGTGTTCAAGCAAGCGTTCAACCAATAAATTCGGGTTGTTTTGCATGTAAGAAATTTTGGACTTGATTATTATTATTGTTATTTTTTATTTTTTATTTTTTAGTTCATTTGTGTAGCATGTATATAAAAGAAATTGGGATAATTATTATTATTTTTTTAATAATGGTTGTTCTTGGCAGTCAATTTAAAAGATCCCTCAATGATTTAAACAAGATCAAGCATATAGTATACTTTTTTAATGGAGTTTTATGAACAAATATATCAATAAAACATTCTAATTCTAGTAAATATTATTATTACAATATTTTTTGCATGCCATTACATACATCTAAAAGGAAATAAAACCTTTAAATGAAAATAAATAAATATGCGAGAAATAAAAATTTTAGGCAAAAACAAGGGTACCAAAACTGTACCGTTTTGGGGAAGCCATTCGCGCAACTTCAAGTTGCGCAAAGCCTTTGCCGCAATTTCAAGTTGCGCAAATCCCTTGGGCAAACGGTACCGTTTTGATAGATTTTGGAAAATACAAAATATTAGCATTTGTGCAAATCCCTTGGGCAAACGGTATAGTTTTGATAGATTTTGGAAAATACAAAATTTTAGCATTCGGGCAACTCTAAATAATTGTTAGGAAACCAAAATGAACATTAAAAAACTTAAAAAAAAAAAATTTAATTGCATATACAAATTCTTAAAATTTTCCAGAAATGAAACCAAGTTCGTATCAACAACAAATTTACAAAGAGACATTCCATGTACAAAATGCAAATGATATCACAAAATTAAGATATTATAATTGTCAATTACTGTACTTATTTTTATTAGTATGGATTTCAAGATTATGTTTCTTCAATTAGAATTTGTCCTTATTTCTATAAGTATGGATTTCAATATTATATTTCTTGTACCAAACCGATACCCAGAAAACATATAATCTATATGTTAAAGTATAGAAAACAATTGTTCATAATTTAATTTAATAGTTTTTTTTTTCCTTTTAAAGTGGGGTGAATATGACAGAAATTGTTAATCACAAGTTAGGAGGGATTGGGACTGAAATTGATTCAATAATTTAATCCAAGCTTCCCCACCAATCAAATTTAATGACCAGCATCCAGCCCTTACCTTTAACAATGAACTCAGCCACAAGATTTGCAGCAAATTTGAACACCTCTGATGCGCAAATGGAGCAAAGTGATATTGGTGCCGCTGTGTAGAAACTAACCTCAAAGAGATAATGTAATAAGTAACGCCTCTTTTAACACATAAATACATATAGTACTGTAATGCAAAAGAGAAGCTCAACATAGTTCACACTAGTCAGTTATAGAGGAATGTTCTTTAATCCAATATGCAAAACTTATTTTCCAACATATTCAAGCAGTATTTTCAAGCATGAAGATAGTAATTCTCATTCCAAAACATAAGTGTTACTGTGGTATTACCAGATTCAATGTTCTGAAATATTTTTAGGCACACTAGTGTGCAAAAGCAGATTGAGGGGTATTGTTCGGTGCAATGGTAAAAGTATTGAATAATCAAGTGTGAATGCATAGGTTAAAGTCATGAGTGGCCACTTTGTGCAAGAAAATGACAAAGGTTAGGACTATATCCAACTCACCCATCCACGTGGCAGGGCCAACACAAACATGGCCTCTCTCTCTTCTATTTTTATGTTCAGGAGCAGATTAATAATAGCAGCCTGGCTGTGCCCCTTCACCACTCTAAACCCAATAATTTTATTTTCACAAGTATGTGTAGAAGCTAACCTTTCCAACCAACATAGATCAAAATATATAGCAAAGTCAATATCAAAGTGAAAATGGATAGGCATTTGGCTAGAGTAAAACCATATACAAAGCAGCTGATAAACAAGTGCTAAGAGCATCTCCAATAGAAATATCCATTTTTGGTCATCCATATCCACTTTTTGGCTAGCTACAATGAAAATGGATTGGAATTTGGCTAAAGGTGCTCCAATGATGCATTTCCACTTTTTGGCTCAACCTCCTATTCCCTCATCCCAACACCCATTTGTGACATGTATATTTTGGATTCATCCAAAAATATATGCAAATTTTGATGGCAAAATGGGTATATCCAAATTTGGATGGGAAATGGATGCACTATTGGACTCCTTTTTCAGCATCGATATGGATAGGGAAATGGATGCACTGTTGGAGACACTTTAACAGATGGATATTTTAGGTATAAAGAGTTGCATTTTTTAGGAAAAAACCAAATAATCACAAGAAGGGAAAGATTGTAGTGAGAGAACTAAAGATTAGAGATTAGAGATAAAGAATATTTAAGAAACTTACAATAGGCCTGTTAAATAGCCAAAAATGTGCATCCGAGCAGATGGGCTATAGTTAAATATGTATATTGTCTCATAAAGACGTCTCAAGACATGAACTTCCATAAGCAAAAGCAAAAACAAGGATCACCAAACACTGAATCTGTGCTGTATTGGAGTTGAACGAGATTTATGAATTGAAAAGATATGTGAACCACCTGTTAAGTGGCTGGCAACGGTGGAATAAAGTAATGGCTCGGAAAGCAATGGTTCCATTCTATATGCATACAACCAAGTTGCAAGAACCAAGAGTGTTGTCCACACCATAGCTACCACATAAAAGTGAAGAAAGAAACTCTGAGGAACAGTGAATTTCTATAATTCAACAAAACAATGTGTCAGAGAAGTTTGATAAAATCATGAGAATGTGTTTTCAATTACATAATGATTAATCCCAAATAAAGAAAAATAAAGAAAAGAATGAATTTCACAGCTAGATTCTGGACAACTACCCCAACTGCATCTTAACACCGCCCCCCCTGAAAGAATCCCATGGAAATAAACGGAATAAAATTTTTCTCCATGGAAGATGAACCAAGATCACATGGTGATTGTATAAGCTATATTTAAAACTTTAAATAAATGTAAATGACTTACATTGATAGCCTTTAAGAGGGATTAAAGAATGTAGAGCAGCCCCTAACTTGAGAGCCTCCAAGAATGATCCACACAAGTTGAAGCTCCAAGAGATGAGAGAGAGAGGAGAGTGGCGGATTGGGGCTTCACAAACCCTTGTGAGTATGCTTATCACCTCATGATCGGCCCTCCTTGTGGTTATCTAATATAAGTGGAGTGCTAGCTCCCTATTAGATAACTTGTTATCTTATTTTGAATTTTAAAGTATATCACAATCAAATAACTTTAATTCAAATTTCAAATGCAACAATAGATAACTTGTCATCTTAATTTGAATTTCAAAATCAAATTTAAATTCAAATTTCAAATGAAATAATCTTCTTAATTGCACATAGACCCTTAAATAATAACCTTTATTATTTAAGTCATTTATAATTAACTTTTAATTATAAATATACCCTCTCTTATCTTTTAAATGAAGCTACCAACTATATGTGTGTGACCTCTTTAGGTTTACAACAACCTAGTAGTAGGAATTAGGATAATAAATTATCCTTCAAATAAAACAACTTTTATTTTAGGTTCTAAAATTAGAACTCTTCTAATTTTCCCTTCAAGAAATAATTCTTTTGGGCCTCTACTAATCCTGAGTGACATCTAGCAATATGTCAAGACACACCCTAGATTGTGTGAAGGTTTATCATAACACAGTGAACCTTTCGATTACAGTTTTAAGATGCAATTCAATCCTTCCATCAAATAATGCCTTAGTTAAATTACTTGAGTATAGGATAATAAGTCAAAACCCTAATTTAACCTTTTGTATGTGTTTCTCAAAATATTAATTCAATCTTGGGATACTTAAGAAAACACTTTTCTTATTCCCAACTGCTTTGGCCAAAGACTTCTATGAATTATATCTTGAGAATAATGCAAGGCATTCCCTCTCTTTACTGAGAGTGATAGATTCCTTGTTGTACACTCATATGTCCCCATGACAGGTTTACTAGGGCCAATGAGTACATACACAAATTCCATGGTTAGGATATGTACATTGTACTATCAAACCCTAATATCCCTAACACAGGACATCTATGGTGCCTCAGGTCTAAGGATCACTTGCATCATTGTAACCTTGAGTTGTTGTTTGACATGTAAGTAAAACTCCATTCAACAAACTCAATCAATGATCACATTCAGTGTACTTGTTCTCAAACAAGCACCCACAGGTTTGTCCTAGTGTCATTACACAAATGACTTGAGACTGGTCATTCTCCATATTGAGAAGACATAACCTGTGCTAGTCTATCCGGGTTATTAATGCCCAATAAATAATCCTATGACTAGGAATATCTAAGAAAGAAATCTTTAACAATATAAGTCTACTAATCTCAACTCTTGAGATCTTATATTGACATTCCTTCTAAGGACTTACCATGAATATAATAACAGAAGAATACATGATAATCAAAAGCCCATATTATTAATGAATAATAATAATACATGAATCAACTTTTTGTCCTAAATTACACCAGTGTGATTGGCTATTAGGGCATATTACTAACAACCCCCAACCCCCAGGAAAAAAAAAAGAAAAGAAAAGAAAAGAAAGAAAAAAACGGAGCATACTGCTGTAGGGTTTGTTTAAATATCCAGTATGGCTAAGTAAAACAGTCTGACTACGGGCCTATGTTTTGGAATGATGCACCTTCAATCAGGGACAAATTGAAAATAGATCCAAACCAAATAAAACACAGATCAAGAGGAAGAGTGGGTAGATGGTGACCTGTGTATGTTTCCGGCGAGGGGTTGCAATAGCATCGTTAAGTTTGGGCGACGACTGGCGGTGACCTTTGCATCGGCAATGACCTGCGGGTCGGGATTGCTTTCTTCGTGGAGAGCTTGGGTGTGCACCTGCTACTTCGGTTTTGGGGAGGACGAAAAATGAGGAGGGAAAGGGAAAGTGAAAGGAATTTGACTGTTCATTTGGGTCGGGTCTCCTTGCAAGGATCCGCGTGTGGGATGGTTTTAATGAGGCAAGTAATCTTAGCTTGATCCAATGGCCATCAGGTGCGCACCTGATGCAAGTTGCATCAGGTGCACCTGATGGCAGAATTTTCCTATATATATAGATATATATAAAAGCCATAATATATATATATAAAATCGAGGCATATCAACGGCGGAACGGCGACGCAGCAGCAGCTCCATGACGACGCAACGACTCCACTGCGACGTAGTAGCAGCTCCACGGCGACGCAGTGGCGTGGGTCTTCTTATTCTTCTTCTTCTTCTCTAGTGCGCAGTGGGTCGTCGTCTTCTTCTTCTTCTTCTTCTTCTCTGGCGCGCACAGTTGGTCGTTTTCTTCTTCTTCTTCTTCTTCTTCTTCTCTGGTTTTCCATGGCTGCTGTTGTGTATGTGGGATAGACATAGAAAAATTATTTGTTGCTTATGATTTTGAGGGGTACGCTCGTCAATACGAAAACTCATAATTTGCAAACCCAGGCTGAGATTTTGCAAACCCACGCTCAGAAGAGGTTTGGATTTTCCCTTGTTGGCCGTCTTCCTGACTCCACCGGATTGCCTTTTTAACCCCAAACCCACCATCCTCTCAACCCTAAACCCAACCCCCCCGTTCAAAACCCCCTACCAAACGCACCCTTATACTCTCACAATCACTACAATGGACAATGAAATGGTTGTATGGGAGGATTATAACAATGAAAAAGTATATTTTTTCAACTATGATGTAAATTTTGTTAAGGTGTGTTCGTTTGACGAGAGTTTAGACTCTCGAGAATTTCAAACTCCCAAAAATTCAAACTTTTAAGAATTAAAATTCTCGAGAGTTAAAATTTTACTGTTCGGATGGTAATAAAAAATTTGTTTAAAAATTCCCATGATTTTAATTTGCCTTGCATCACCTCAACTACCAAATTTAAAATAAAGAAAAAATAAATAAATAAAGGCTATAATGCATCTCACCATACATACATACCCAGTATATAATCTATTCGATACTACTTATATAAGTTCCAATGTTGGAAAAACTTTTGATTGACTAAAATGCCCTCTCATTAAATGTTAATGACACTTTTACCCTCTTGCAATATTAATTACCCAAAATCTCTTTAATTGCTTTTTTTAAGAGTCACTTTTTCGATTAATTTCCTAATTCAACAAGTTATCAACAAAGTTTGACCATTTTTTAGTGATTTGAAGATTTTAAAAAAAAAAATAACAAGAAATTTTATTAAAAAGAGAGAGAGAAAACAAAAGAGATTTGCCTTTTATTAGTTACAATAAAGGTACTCTAAATTAAATTAAGAGGAATTCGGCCGTAGGTCCTAATTAAAAAGAATCTACTTCCTCCGGTCCTAAAAGTAAGATTTTAATTTAAGAGGTCCTTTTAGCCAAATCGGACAAAATTGCCCTTCTCATGTGACGCGCGAAATCAAATCTTCCAGAATCACCTTTTTCAAAACAGATACCACCTTTCTCATAACTGAACCAGACGAGACTCATCTTCATCGTCACAAACCGAATAGCTCTGCACCCATTTTCTCATACGTATCACACCTTACAGTTATATTCTCTCAAGCAAATTGTCTGCATATCTCCATTGTCAACGACACCTCTCCACTCGAAAATGGCAAAGAAGACGAGAAGCACAAGGATTTGGAGGCAAGAAGAACCAAGAAGAAAAACTAGTAAGACATAGAACCCTAGTACCAACATAGAACCCTAGAACCAATATATATTGCTAAATCGATCTAATATCTCAAATATTTCACTAATTTAAACTACAAATTTTTTATCCAAACCCATTTTGACTCTAAAATCAATACCCTGTTTTATCTCATACCCCTGTTTTATTTGAGAGATGTGTTTGATTTAGGGCTTTATTCAATAGTTTCTCGGTCTATGAACATAAATGTTTACTACATTCATTTTTTTTCTGGCCATATTGTTTCTCTAGCTTGAAAAATGGTTTGGGTTCCTACATGGTTTCTATGCTGTGTTGGGTGTCATATATGTGTGGTTTTTGTAACCATTTTGCTATCCCTCTACGATTTCCTACGTGTGTTTGGGTTGTCAAACTCCCAGACACTACAGTCATTTGTTTTGATGCAACCGTGTTTCTCTAACTTGAAAAATGCTATGGGTTCCTACATTGTTTCTATGTTGTGTTGGGTGCCATATGTGTGTGGTTTTTGTTCTCATTTTGCTAGCCCTCTACAATTTCCTACGTCTGTTTGGGTTGTTAAATTCCCAGTCACTACAGTCATTTTATTTTCAGGCCACAGTGTTTCTCTAGCTTGAAAAATCGTATGGGTTCCTACATGGTTTCTATGTTGTTTTCGGTCCATGTGTGTGTGGTTTTTGTACTCATTTTGCTAGCTCTCTACAATTGGTTTGAACTTATTTCACTATGAGTTCCTACATTGTTTTTTTTTTTTTTTTGGAGGATGAGACCCTATGTGCATTTAGGTTACTTTTCCAGTCACTACAAGTTTGGCTTGTGACCATAGGCTTACTCTAAGTCCAAAATGGTTAGAGTTCCTACGTGCTTTCGAAGTTGTGATAATAGGTCCCATATCATTACAAATGCTATGAGTTCCTACATAATTTGTGTAGTTTTTTTTTGCCTATGTGTGTAGTTTTTCACTTCTTTACAAATGCCATGAGTTCCTACATAATTTGCATTTGACTTGGCCCATGTTGTATTTGAGTTCCTATGTGCTTTCGATGTTGTGATAGGTCTCATATCACTGTGGTTTCAATTTTTTTTTTGCATTTGGGCTACCCCTTAATTATGTTCTACGTGCATTTGGGTTAGTTTCCCAGTCACTTCAAGTTTGGCTTGTGAGCATAGTGTGACTGTAAAACCCAAAATGGTTAGGGTTCCTACGTGGTTGGTTTCTTGTGATGGGTGGCCATATAAATGTGGCTTCAATTTGTTTTTGCATTTGGGCTACCCCTTAATTATGTCCTACGTGCATTTGCATTAGTTTCCCAGTCACTACAAGTTTGGTTTGTGAGCATAGTGTTTCTTTAAAACCCAAAATGGTTAGGGTTCCTACGTGGTTGGTTTCTTGTGATGGGTGGCCATATGGGTGTGGTTTCAAAATTTTTTTTTTTTTTGCATTTGGGCTACCCTTTAATTATGTCTTACGT
>JAESVK010000356.1:163928-195482 GCA_017140935.1 Hamamelis virginiana | reverse complement strand
TGTGGCTTCAATTTTTTTTTGCATTTGGGCTACCCTTTAATTATGTCTTATGTGCATTTGCGTTAGTTTTCCAGTCACTACAAGTTTGGCTTGTGAGCATAGTGTTTCTTTAAACCCAAAATGGTTAGGGTTCCTACGTGGTTGGTTTCTTGTGATGGGTGGCCATATGAGTGTGGCTTCAATTTTTTTTTGCATTTGGGCTACAGTTTAATTATGTTATACGTGCATTTGCATTAGTTTACCAGTAACTGCAAGTTTGGCTTGTAAGCATAGTGTTTCTTTAAAACCCAATTTGGTTAGGGTTCCTACGTGGTTGGTTTCTTGTGATGGGTGGCCATATGAGTGTGACTTCATTTTTTTTTGCATTTGGGCTACCCCTTAATTATGCCCTACGTGCATTTGCATTAGTTTCCCAGTCATTACAAGTTTGGCTTGTAAGCATAGTCAGCAAACTAATTGAAGGCCTTGAGAAGTCAGTCTCTGACCCTAATAAAGCCACTAGTTGTGTCCCATTTTTGCTGGTACGTATTCCAACCAAATACTTTATTCACAAGAAAACATATTGTTCATACTAATTCCTACAAAAATAAACTAATTTATTCATTTTCTTTTGTTTTCGTTAAAAGTTTTGGCTTTGTGAGCACACAACAATTGTGGATCCACCCAAAGAAAAGTTGTTTCCAAGATTCCTCAATTGGGACTTAAGAAATGTACATGACAGCCTCAAAAAAATTGACTTAACTAAGCTAAAAAGCAAACAGGTACTTCACAAAACCATCAAAATTCAGTTTATTATGTTTGTTTTTTTCCAAGATTTCACTACATTTTCTTCACTATATGTTTGTTCTTTTCTCTACTATTATAGATTCTAGAAGTTGATGAGCTCACACCTACCCAAGAAGAACAAATCATACAACTAGAGGGGGCACAAGAAGAAGAGGATGATGAAGCTAGTGACGTAAGTTCACTAAAATCTATAATTTGAACCATTCAAGTTTCAGATATCTAAATAAGACATACAAAATGGAAGTAATGCTAACTTTTAAATTCACTGCATCTTTTTATTATTCCATTATAGGTTCCTACATGCTTTCCATGTTTTGATGGCTGCCCATATTTAAGTGGTTTTTTCTTTTTTTTCTTTTGGCATTTTGGTTCAGTTATATTGTTTGCTACATAAGTTGAGCTTGACCTTGAGGTTCCTACATGATTTGCATTTAACTTTGCCCATATTCTACTTAGTTTGAAGTTTCACTACGTGACTTTGAGTTCTCCATATGAGTTTGGTTGAGGTTCTTCATATTCAACTTTCAGTAAATATCTAAATAAAAACATTCAAATGCATTAGTGCTAACTTTTAATTTCACTACAATCTTAACAGCCATTGCAGATAAAGAATTCAGAAGAGTCAAAACAATATGAGGAAAAAACTGAATCAGACAAAGCTGAAGATTTTGAGGAACTTTTTGAAGAAAACAGTGAAGAAATGGAAGAGGAAGAATATGAGCAACACACACAAATGGAAGATGATGAAGACAATCAATTCAAAGATACAGAAGTCCATAAAACTGTGGATGAATGTCCTGAACAAACCCAACAAAAAAGTGAAAGCACACAGATTTCTATGCATCTTGTTGCAGGGGACACAGCCTCCAAGTTTGCAAAAAGCAGTGGTGAATATGATATTTCTGAACAAAATCCACAATCCTCCACATCTTTGCAACCAACAGTTAGCCTTGGAGAGGACATGACACCTGTCCATTGAAAACTTCAAGAACTAAACCAAAAGATTGAAGAAATCCAAAAGAATAACATGAAGAAACTGGATGAAATCAGACACCAATATGAGATTGAGACAGCAATGCTTCGAGAACAAATTAAACAAAGTGCAGAGGATGCAGCCAAAATCAAAAACTTATCACATCGAAAGAAGTTCAAGCTGCTTATTACATTGAGACTATTTACAACCTTGAAATGCAAATTTCAAGACTCAATAGTCAAAACACAAAGCTTGAAGATACCATTGATGACTATGAAGTTCACAAGGTCACACAAGAAACCGCACCAAAATCAGTTGGTGATGAACAGGAGGAAGAAGTGATTGAGCCACCATCCTACATTTAGCGCATAAAAAACAAAAAAGGAGCTGCAAAAATAGATACTAATTACACATACTAGAAAGCAAAGAAGCTCAGAAAAAAGAATAAGGAAGAGGTTGCCAAAAATGAAAAGAAGGAAAAAGAAGTTATTGAAGTGGAGGAGTTACCTGACACCAAGCAAAAGAAAGACAGCAGGAACTTCCTTGCAGCAATTCAAACTTCTACAGTTTCAAACTTCTTGACTGAAGAAGAAAAACAAAGGCTTAATGAAATATTTGAGCATATAGGAATAAGGTAAGATAACAAACCCAATTTTATATTATAAATTCTCTTTTCTTTACTTTTTTCTTATTCCATTTTTGGTTCACTGCCTATGTCTACATGATACAGTGGTCAACTTTGGTTTGGTAAAAAAAATAGCCATGTCTACATGGACAACGTATATGAACTCCTGGTTGAAGGGCAAGTTTCAAACAATGTATGCTAACATCAGTTCACTACCTCATATTCTTTTCACTAATTCCAAATTACTAATTGTTTACTGATGCAGAACTTGCATATATTCAATATAAAATTGTACTCATATATACTACTATGTTAACATCAGTTCACTACATGGTTTCTATGTTGTTTTCAGTCCATATGTGTGTGGTTTTTGTACTCATTTTGCTAGCCCTCTACAATTTCCTACATATGTTTGGGATGTTAAATTCCCAGTCACTACATTCATTTGTTTTGTGGCCACAGTGTTTATCTAACTTGAAAAATCGCATAAATTTTTATCAACAGGTAATTGACGCCTATGGTGAGCGATTGGAAAGATATATCAAGGAAACAAGAAAAAAAGATGATAGATCTTTTTTCTTTTCTAGCTTGTGTTGGGTAATGAGCACTTAACTAAATACCATAATATACTGATGTTCATTATCAACTTCTCGTTTATATGACGCTTGTTGCTTCTTAACAGACATATATCAAACAGAAAAATAATTACCAGCCATCAACAAGAACTTGCTGGGGAAGGAAAAACAAACTACCTTCTTGCACTTCCCCATCAACACTAGTGGCAGGAGATCCGTAGCGAATCACTGGACCTTGCTTGTTTTTGATAGACGTCATGGCCAGTAGACCCACTACAACTCCTTAAAACCAAGGACAGCACAAAACAAGGACCACTACTTCGAGGATGCCAAAAAACTTGTAAGACTCATACCTTATACTAAATTAGACAAATAGACTTCCTAATAAAAATTGCTTTCCACTTACTGATTTCTTCACTAAATTACTCTACTATTTATAGATCAAATATGTTCAAAACTTTATGGAAGAGCATATCAAACTCGATTTTTTCAAAGAAAATGATCTTGAAGGTCCACTTCAATCTTCTGCCGAATGCCCATAGAAAGATTCTTCTAGGTAACAGTTTACATATTCAATACATTAACTTCCTAAATTGAAAAGAAACTGACCATCAAACAAAATTTCTCCTACAGTGTTGATTGTAGAGTTTACGTTTGTTATCTCATGAGGCAATTGGCAAATCAAGCAAACATAATGCCAACGCTTACAATTGAGAACATAAGAAAGTTCAGAGCAAAACTCATTCGTGCATTCCTAAATGACAAAGGCAGATCTTGGGACAGAGAAGTGTATGAAGCTGAAATTGAAATTGCCAAAGATTATGAACAATGAATCTTTTGATAAGTACAAAAATTATTTGAATTTTTGTAATAGGCCACTTATTAATTGATTAACTAGTTTTGAGTTTTTGTACTCCAAATGAACAAATTTCAATTGTATATTATATAGAATCTTTGTGTTGTGGTTGGGTCCCTTTTATTTGAAAAAAGGTATGGGTTCCTACATGGTTTCATGTAGTGACTGGGAAATGGTCCCAAAATGGTTAGTGTTTGTGGGTATTTGAGCTGCATAACATGGAATGCAACCTCCACATCTGTGACCACAATTTGGTGGCATTGACCTAAGTCCACCCAGCCCTCTGTACACTTCTTTCATCTACATAGTCTTATTGGATTTATGTTAGTTTTATCAATTCCATAATAATTTTGCCTCGAGTTGGAAGGATATTGTAAACGACTAAACAAATTTCAATTGTATATTATATAGAATCTTTGTGTTGTGGTTGGGTCCCTTTTATTTGAAAAATGGTATGGGTTCCTACATGGTTTCATGTAGTGACTGGGAAATGGTCCCAAAATGGTTAGTGTTTGTGGGTATTTGAATTGCATAACATGGAATCCAACCTCCACATTTGTGACCACAACTTGCTCCAACTGAAATTCAGGCCACGTAGACCCACTTTTTTCTTAAATCTAAAACTTTATGGTACACTGGATGAAAAATTAACAATACAAGCTACCCTCAGGTAAGATTTTATTGGATGCTCTCCAAACTATTCTGCCCATCACAAAAAGTCACAATATTAAACATTGACTGAAAATGGAAAACACATATTCAATCAATGTGATCCACTGCCTCATGTCTGGACGACAGGAACCTTCGTCTTATTGTCATGTTTTCATAGATTCACTATAAAAGCCAAAGATTTGTAAGAGTCTCAAAGAACCTAAAACATTTGAGGATAGTATGGCTAGTTCCCTCTCCACAACTTGAGTTGATGAAGTTTTTGGATCAAGGAGTCAGGTAAGAGGCTTGAATTGATGAAGTTTTTGGATCAAGACAGGTAAGAGTTGTAGTGGACCTCGACTTAATTTTCTTTTCTTTCCCACATTTCTGGTTCGACTATACAAATCCCTTTCCTATATTCAGCTCTATCTATGTTCTGTTCCTAATCAGGAAGTTAATTAAACAAGATTACAAGCTTGCTTGATAATAAACAGGAAACCAGCCATCTATCAACAAATTGACTGAGCAAGAAAAATATAGATTTGGATCACCAGACTAAAATGCCTAATTCCATAGTACATAATCCATAGAACATGCAGGTAGCACACAGTATAGTATATACCATTTTAGCACACAGTTTGAGGTTTACGAACAACTTACTGTCAGTGTAGTGAACCATGTTGTTCCCTTACTAAAAACCAAAACTACAAACAGACACATAAAAACTAAAAAAAAAAAAGAACAAAACTAATTATTTAACCATATCTCACCAAAAAAATAGAATCTTACTGACAATATATCTGTCCAATAAATTTTTTTTCAAAAATTACAAAAAATTGCTAATCAATTAATAAGTGGCTCGTTACATGTTATCCTATTATGGATCCCATAGCGGCCACACCTACCACACATTATCTGTCTCACTTTTTCACCTTTAGATGGGATCCTCTTCTTCCTTGGCCTCCCCGGTTGTTTCTTCGAAAACGGAGGAAGAATAAACTTATGCTCGTTTCTTGGATCCGGCATTTCAACAATAGGTATTGGGTATATAGGCCTCGCATAAGCCTCAATATAGCTTGATACATGAAAAAACACTTCAACATAATCATTTAGGTCCTTGCCACTCTTCTTTATCGCCGCTACTGCATGCGAACATGGAAAGCTTTTCAGCTGCCAATGATAACATGAGCACCAATTCATCCTTAAATCAACAGTACAAGATGGGTTTGCCAACACCTCAAAAATATAATATGTTGAGCATCTTACTAACCAACTCTTACTGGCATCAAAAGCTGCAACTAACCTTTTATCCATTTTCGGACAAATCTCACTATTCCACTTCCAGGCTTTGCCTCTCCTTTTTGTCATTTGGTTCATTAACATCAATCTTATTGTATCCACCATCTTTATTACAGGCAAAAACATAGCATCTTTAATCCAAGAATTAAAAGTCTCAGTAACATTCGACCACATCTCACCATAACATTTCCCCCTAAAATATGCATTGCTCCAATTCTCAATTGGAAGGTCCTCAAAAAATTTCTCCTCCTTCTTACCACCTTCTTTCTTCAAAGACTCAATTTTTTTTTTTCAAATAAATATATTATTGGAACATATGCACATGCTCCAAATTTATTAACCAAACTCTCACGAACACCACCAAATTTACCTCCAACTATAGACCTCAAATTTGCTTTTAAATGCTGAAGGCAGTATGCATGATAGCAATCAGGAAAAACATCTCTCACAGCTTGCACAAACCCCAAATGCCGATCCGAAATGAAAATTAGAGTTCGATTTCTAGAAACACATCCACGCAATTGTTCAAGGAACCAAACCCAATTTTCATAATTTTCTGAGTCCACTACTGCAAAGGCAAAAGGATACAAACCTACAAAGAAAGAAAAAAAAAAATAACTACTCAATAATAAAAATGAGGAACTACTACTACCAGTACAGAAAAGTTCTCTACCACTGTAGTGAACCATTTTGTACATGTAGTGAACCACAACCACATTGCGTACAAACTACACATCCAAACAACTAAAAACTATTACAAAAACAGAAAATATATTTATAAAAAAAAAAAAAAACAATTACTAACCTTGATTACCATCTTTACCAGTTGCACCAAGAAGATTCCCCTTAAACCTACCTTTCAAGTGTGTACCATCTAGAAATAATATAGCCCGACAATAATTGAATCCCTTAATGCATGCATGAAAGGAAACAAATAACCTCTTAAATCGACCAGTAAAAGGATCAAAATCTAGAAGAAGCCTACTACCCGGATTTGTTCTCTCCACTTCACTAACATACCACCTTAGTTGATCAAACGAAAGAGCATAGTCCCTAAACAACTGAATCCTTGCCTTTTCAACTCCTAACCAAGCATGATTATAGGTTATATCTTGCCCATACTTTGACTTGAACATACGCTGAATACGGATAGGACGAGTTCCATTATCATCACGAACAGTATCAACAATCTCACTTGCCACCAAATTTTAACTCATACGTGGATTCTTTGATGTCCAAACAGCAGCCCCACAAGTGTGAATATTATCTAACTCTTTAATATAGAAGAATTCATTTATAGTATTAGACCGAGCATGCACATGCTATGTACACCCATTTACCTTATTGTATTTGCAAACAGTTGTTACCCTCTTCAAGTCATTCTTTAAATACGAATACTCAAACCCAAGCTCTATTGAAAACTTAGACAGAACATTTCGAAATTCTAAAGCCCCACCCTTAAAACATTAACCCACATTCGTAATTCCATGCGCCCAATCCTCAGACAATAACTTCTTCGGCTTGTGAGAACAATATGACGAAATAGCATCTAACTCATTATCAAACTCCAACCCCAATTGCATACGGAAGTTATCTTCATCTTCATAATCATCACCATGTGGACACCCCATTTTTACCAATTATTTCTACCATATGTTCATATAAATGATCACCTCGAAGAGCTGATCATTTGGTGAGGAATTGACCTTGTAAAGACCAAATTGCCCAAATTGCCCTTTTCTGAGGAAAATGACAATTCATTATTTCATGTGTATATTTGGATTGGAATCAACCCATTTGTATTACATTTGACTTTTGAGGTGTTTTAGAACATCCCTGTAAATTTTCATAGCATTCTGGTGAGAGCTCGATAGGTAATTAGGGTTTTTGCGACCTGAAGGGCATTTTCGTCCTTTTTCTCGTATAATTTCCGAATGACCTCCGAATTTGAAACAGTTTGTTTCATGAGGTTTATATGGATGTGGGGAGTGTATTTGGAGTGTCAATTGAACCTTTGAATGGTTGGGATAGATTCGCCCAATATCAATCCCACGGGTAAGAATGAGCTGAATTAGGGTTTCGTTCAAATCGACCGTGAATTGGTCATTTTCACCAAAATGAAAGATTTTCAAAACATGTTTTCAAGTGCCAATTTCATATTAAAACCATGTTTTTAGAAGTGGTGTAAGCCTAATTGATCAATTTTACAAAACAAAGAATGGTCATATGACCAATTTTGGCATAACCAGGTCAATTGGCTAGCTTTTTGCTAAAAATCTTGACCATAGTCAACTGTTTTTAACCCAAAAACATTCTAAAAATGTGGAGGATCAAAACACGGTCGTTTTGAGCCCTGAACCATCGAATTTGGATCAGATTTGACCAAAATATGGCCAAAATTTGAAAACCCTAGAATTAGGGAAGAAAAAATGGGAAGTCAGCATGGTGACCGTCCTAGCCAGGACGGCCAGCCGTCCAGGCCAGGACGGCCACCCGTCCAGGCCAGGACGGCCACCAGCATGGTCGAGCCAATTTTGCAATTTTGGCATGTTTTGAAACCTTCCCACTTGTTTTGGCCGATTTGACTTGATTTTTTGGGATAAATTCGAACTTGGTTCAGCTTGCAAACCCTAGGAGGAATTGTTCTAAGCCCTAGGATCGTTTTTAGAAGATTAAATCCTAACCATTTAAGGTTTTGAACCCTAGCTCTATATATACTGCATTATGGAGTTAGAAGAGAGGGGAGAGAGGATTTTTAGGGTTTTAAGAAGGAGGCTACAGATTTTAGTTCTTCATTCTTACACCATTGAAGGAGAGAACTAAGGTGGAGAAGGAAGGAGAAGGCCTCAAGGCTTGGAACTTGAAGGAGGTTTGCAAAGAAGAAAGAGGATACGTGAATCCTCCATACAAACTTTCTGTATGAGTTTACTTTGTAGGAGTTTTCTTTATGCATGTTTGAATAGGTTTCTCTCTTTCTCTTATTTATGTTAGTATGCATGATTAGGGTTAGCTTTGTTTTGATTTTGTACGAGTATGCATGACTAGGTTTAGCTTTGTTGTTATTTTATGTTAGTATGCATGTTTAGGGTTCATTAGTTTTATTTATGATTTTATGTTAGGATGCATGCCTAGGGTTAATTAGTTTTATTATGATTCTATGTTAGTATGCATGACTAAGGTTAGTTCTATTTATGATTTCATGTATGTGTTATTGTTGTTTTGTTGTGATTTTATGTGAGTATGCATGATTAGGGTTAGTATTGCTATGATTTTATGCGAGTAAGCATGTTTAGGGTTAGTTTCATTGAGGTTCTATGAAAGTAAGCATGATTAAGGTTATCATTATGATTTTATGTGTGTAAGCATGCTAGGGTTAGTTTTTGTTATGATTTTATGTTTAGGCTGAGTCCTTTGTTGTTATTTTATGTATGCGAGCATGCCTAGGGTAAATGTTGATATATTCATATTGTTATTTGAATCTCTTAAATGTTTGATTGATGATATTAATGATGATATGAATGTGTTAATATGTATTCTTGACATGTGATGAGTCGTAAGTCAATTTTTTATGATTATTTGAACACTTGATATTGATTTAATGGATTGAATATACAAATGGTGTACGAGGGAGCGTGCGAAGGTAAGATCCTTCCCTTGTGTTTAAAATAGTTGTTTAAAGCATGTTTGTTGTTAGTTTTCTTATACGTTTTGCATGGTACTTTAGTATAACATGTTAGATTGCATATTAGGGTGTTTATTCATTATTAACCATGGATTAAGAATGATTTTTAGGCCATTAAAAGTGTATATTCAAATCTGTCCAGATTTGAATATATACTTTAAAATGGTTTAATTATCATTTTTAAGCCATATTTTGCATGATTTTTGTAGTTTATCTTGTATATTCATGTAGAAAGCATGCTAGGTCATCTTCACATTTTTTTTTATTCTTATTTTCATGGTTTTTAGGGTGGTTTAAGGTTAATACTCAAATCTGTCCGGATTTGTTTATGCCCCTAAATCACTTCTAAAAATTATTTTAAGGCCGAATCCAACTTAGAAATATGCTTAGGTTCACATAGATTAATTAATATGCATTTAGGAGCATTTTCATGCATTGTAGAATTGATTTGGATGCATATTTGGTTAGATTTATTTAAATTACAGCATGCATTTGTATTAGTATGTTAGGTTTTTAGACAAACTTTAGGGCTAGTTAGAGACCCTAGGCTTAGGAAGGTCACTTGACCTTCCCGAGGACTCCCCTTTGTTGTAAAAATCATTATCTGATTTGAGTATTAGAGTTAATTTAAGAGTCTATCTTCGAGGGATTTTCTAAAAAGATTTTAATGTGATTTTTATGAAATGAATATGATTTCTGTGAAAGATTTGATTATTAAATGATTTTTGAAAGAATTTGAAATGTTTTAAGATTTTTGGTCTTGGAATGAGATTCCCCCAATATGATTTGTTTTATTGAAATATCTTTGAAAATGATTTTCAATTGGAATTGAATTCTAAAGATGAGAATTATTTAGAATATTTAGATTTTGGAAAAAGTCTTTTAATTTGAAATGATTTCAAATAAATGATTTTAAGTGGATAAATACTCTCGAAGATAGGGTTTTGAATTAAGTTGAACACTTTTATATGATATGATCGATTACAATAGGAGAGTCCTAGGGTAGTCGAACTACGTGGACTTTGATACTTGCTAGGTGATACTAGTAAGTTACGTAGGCGCTAATAGGGCTCAAGTCCGCCCTAGGATGCCCGTAGGGTATTCTAGGTTCTTAGGGTTTGTTTGTATTTTTTTTTTTTATTAATATAACTAATATAGATAATGCATTTATATCACTATATTTTGGTTGATTAGATTATTTAGGATTGTTTGCATTGAGAAATTTAAATAGCTCAAATAAATTAGAAGTCCTTTAATTAGGGCGAGGTGGGTGCCTACAAGTGAAAGCTTGGAACCTTCCCATATCGTAACCTAGCCCCCGGATCCAACTCTGGTTTGTAGACTGCTTTTCCATTAATGGAGTTTGTTTTATTGAAAATAAAATATTTTTATGGCTTCCTTATTCCTTAAAAATAAGGTGGCGACTCCTTTGTTTGATTTCTAAACCCCCCCTAATCACATCGTCCGGTGATGATGTGGACACCTCGGCCCCGTCAGGTGGCTGATCCACACACCACTGTCCACATCTCTTTCACAAACAATAGCATCAACAAAATGCTCCCCACAATCATATGCTAATGAAACAACATTAACCAAGTCAGCATCACAATCAACAACACACTTGGCATGTCCTGGTAAAGAACAAGTAATAAAAAATGAATCACACTTCAAAGCCCTCTACTTTCTACACAATGAATCAACAACCTCATCAAAACAAATGCTGTCACCCAACCTCACAAAGCATGAAAGATCACCATACTTGCATAAAAGAGTAAAAGAATGCACCATATCTTCCAATATGCTGCAAATTCCAAAAAACTAAAAATTCAAACTCATAATCCAAACAAAAATTCACATAGGATTTAATAAAACTAACATAAATCCAATACATATATTATGCAAAAACCAGCATCAATGAAGTCACTACACTGACAGTGTAGTGACTCTGACAACGTAGCAAGCTAAACTCCAGTTCAGCTGATATATGAAAAAATCAAATTTATAGAAATTCAAATTTTAAAGCAGTATAGTGACTAGCAATACATATATTTTGCAAAACTAGCATCAATGAAGTCATCATCCACATCTTAATGTTTCA
This sequence comes from Hamamelis virginiana, assembly GCA_017140935.1. NCBI lineage: Eukaryota > Viridiplantae > Streptophyta > Magnoliopsida > Saxifragales > Hamamelidaceae > Hamamelis > Hamamelis virginiana. Next base: position 183,937 of record JAESVK010000356.1, on the reverse strand, counting down.
AAATTTAGTTCCTGATTCAATACACTGACAGTGTAGTGACTATGACAAATGTAGTAAGCTAAACTCCAGTTCACCTGAGATACGAAAACTCAAACTTATAGGAGTTCAAGGATTACAGCAATTTGTATAAATTACACCTGTTGAATGCAACTTTGAAAAATTCTCATATTGTGGAGCTGCTACTGCAAAATTGAAGGTTCTCATTTTTTATATTTTATTTGGTTTTTCCTCTTTAATGGAACAAAGAACTTCACTAAATGATTCCAGCAAATATTTAAAGGAATTCAAAAAAATTTCTCGCAATACATGTCTCTTTTAAAAATCTGGAAATTAAACCAAATTTATTATTTTTCTTATGAATAAAATCGATCAATCTTTTACTTAAAATAGGAACAAGAATGACAAATTGATAGATTCAGGAGAAGAAGAAGGAGATTGACAGATTCACATAGTGAATCAGAAACAAATCGCACATCCGTAATATTCAATCGCAAAAATAAACACCAGTTTCAATCGCAAAAATCACTCAAATCCGCAATGAATTCCTCAACAAAAAAGGTGAAACAAACAAAGATAACAAAAACTGAAAATCTAACCTGATTATGAAAGCAAGAATGCAGCAACACTCCAGCAGAACAAGAAAATCAAAGATTTAACAGCGGTGAAGAAAAGAAGAACAAAAGCAATGTCGAAATCCAAACAGCGATCCACCTACGCGCGCAAAGTTCCACAATGTTGAAATCCAGAAGGAATTTAGGGTTTCCAAATCATAAAGATAACAGACCAGCAAAAATCCATCTACGTGCGCAAAGTTCAACCTTCTAATTTGAAGGTATCGTTAATATAACAGCAAAAACTCCTATTTAGCTCAAAAAAGGGTAATTTAGCCATTTAAAAATATATATTTTTAAAAAAAGGACCTTAGCCAGTAAAACAATTTATATTAGGACTTTTTAAAATAAAATAACTAAGAGGGGACTTTATTAAATAGAAAAGTATTAAACAGGACTTTAGGCCAATTTTCTGTTAAATTAAAATTCTACTAATAAGTATGATTTCATAGAATACCACAAATTTAAATATATATTTTTTTCAAATCAAATTAATTTTTTTTTTTTATAAATACTAATATAACTTGGTTGTTAAATAACTGAATATGGTATAATTTACATTGAATATGTTATTTTCAAAAAAATAAAAAATAAATGCAATTTTACTACTAATTTTATCAAACAATTTCGTTTTATTTCTATTATGAAAATTATGTAACATACTGAAATCATATTTATTGATTTAATATTATTTTTACATAATTTTAAATCTCTAAAATCTGTATTGAATTCATATTACATATTTATTGAATTCATATTTATTGATTTAATATTATTTTTACATAATTTTAAATCTATAAAAATCTTTATAAATGAAAAATTTTAACACGCTACGCTATTTATTTTAGTTGTATTGTTTACAATATAGTTGATTCCTTTAAGATATTTTAAAAATATATATATTACATGCACATTGCATGCGGTGTAATGATGGGAATTATATTTCTTATAAATACCTATATAACTTGATTTTCAAACATTTTATTTTAGTTATATTATCCAAATTATGTTTCATTCATTAATCTTTTTTCACAAAAATTTATACGTGCAATGCACGTGGTGCATTGCTAATTATAATAAATGTATATATATGCATTGTAATTAAGCAATAAACTGTATAATCAAAGTATACATATACATACATACATTGTGTGTATAGTGTATGCAAAGATAGGTTAACCAGGTTGAGGTTAACCCTAAAGCTAGATGGGTCCCACGACCAGTATGCTTTCCTAGGAGCTAACATCACTCTCTTCTTAATGTGATCTGACCCCTCACTCTCTCAATGTGATATGGAAAATCAAAATTTCCATAGTACTCTGCAAAATTTGCTGAGACCTTTCCCCTTCCTAGAAACTAACCCACATCTCTCTCTAGGAAAGGAACTACTGTAACGCCCCAAACAGACGCTACTAGAACCCTTGTACTCCCCAACTTAACATCCATACTAACCCTTCCGGATAGGTCGACACGTGTCAAGCTGAAGGTACAACCTGTCCAACTCATTCGTATTTCCTTACAGGATACAAGAAAAATATATAAACAAAATGAAAATGTCATGTCCATTCATCATGTCCCATTCGTTATACATAAGATATCCAATAAATCAAATAATATATATATGAACACAAACGATATTGCCAACAACCCTGGCAAAGAGGCAAATCAACATTCAATACATAAACTAAATAATACCTTATATAATATACGAGAATATGAGAATGCAATCAACAATGCAGCAACAACCTTAAATCTGGCCAACAATCCTTAGCGTAGGATTCCGCTGAACCAGGAATGCAACTCAAGGTAAACCTGCAATTTACTGCAATAAGCAGGGGTGAGCTTTCAACGCGCTCAGTAAGGGATAATATAACCTCTGCGAATCAATAACAATATATTGATACATGGAATATTTATGTAAACAGTTATTGATAAAGTTCAATTAATTTGAAAAACAACTAGAAATCCATTATTTGAAATATGTGTGGACTTTCAGTGAAAAATAATTAATCAAGCTGCATGGTATACCGCCACACAAGGGCTCGACATATCACCATCGGTACGGACCTCGGCCAGATTTGCATATGCGTCGCCTCAAAGGGTCCCTAGCATATCCAAATGTGGCTTAGAAAATATAAAAGTACCCAGATGTAATGTAACAATGTTTAATATCAAGTGAAATAAATATGCTCATAATTCATCGAATAAACATATAAATCATATGGACATGGGAGTTATCTCATTACACATGCCCTTCCGTAAACATTTATCCAATAGACATATCGATTATATGGGCATGAGAGTTTTCTCTATACACATGCCCACCCATAAACATATATCATTTCATTTCACATTTTATCACATTGGCATGGGAGTTCTCTCAATACACATGCCGATTAACGTTTCAAACCCTTATCCCATTCAACAATCATAAACGTAGGGTAGAAGAGACGAGTAGTGAACTCTATACATCGTCAACTTCATCATTCCGTGGTATAAATCATAACAACCAAATCCCATCAGGCATAGAAGCCAATATCAAGTAACACGAGTCTCAGCTCAATCAATATAAAAACGAATTTTTCAAAAGATAGGAATGGTTTAAGTATAAAAGAATCCACTTTCTCTTTCCATAAATCCATTTGAAAAGCAGGGCATGTTTGAATACTAACATTGCATGTCATTTCATAAAATAGTTAAATTCATAACCCAATCAGTCTTATTCACAAAGCATTTAGTAGAAAAAGCCCATTCCCATAATTATAAACAGTACATCATTTATAAAGTATTTCAATAGAAAACTTTTCATATATTTCATAAATATGCCACACAAGTTTTATAGTTCATAAACAAGTGCATTCCATGTATCTAGTTGACAGTTTAAATATAAAATAGGGTTCTCAAACATTTGTAAACTATATCCTTATAAATCAGGGTTCATGGTTTATATCATTCTCATAACAGTTATAAAATAAGGATTAAGGTTCACAGTCATTTATAAATCATAATATTCAGTAAGTGTTTAGAAATGCGCATTGTTCTCATAGTAGTTGTAAGACAGATATATCATTATCAACGGTAAAAGGTTATTTATCCCTACCTCAATGCAATTGTGTTTTCTAACCCGTTGCGGCTCCACGAGCCTCCCAAATGCAATGCTCAATGCACCACAATGCAAATGGTTCTCCAAAGAACCTCCCAACACTAAAAACAAAAAAATAATACATGCAAAGGAATCACAAGGAAGCACAACTAATTCATAATTCAAAAGTAAATCGACTTGTCTCCCAAAGCTGCTCACACGCGACCTCAAAGACGCAAGACTCCAAAATAACAAACCAAAGACCTTAAAAATTCCAAAACATACCCCCAAGGATGTAGATGTTATACGACGAATTTCGTGGTCAAATGCCAAAAGGTTTGAAAGATACAAGTCAAAGAAGATAGAATGCTCACGCGAGGGCAAATATGGTATTTTATAAAACGTTTCTATTTCCAAATGGAGTTTGACTTCAAACCAAAAATATTTAGAAACTAGACTTTACAAGCTTTCCGTGCATATAAAATATGCCTAAAACGGAGTCCGAATGAAGAAAATAGAGAGAAACGAAGAAAGGTGAACTTAACTTCACAAAAATACCAAAACATGGTGTATTAGTCGACTAGACCAAAGTGTTAGTCAACTAAGCCATCGATTAGTCGACTAATCACCAAGCGTTAGTCGACTAACTCAAGGCCAGAAACCCAGAAACAAAAATCAGCATGATTAGTCGACTAGACACCTAGGGTTAGTCGACTAACTCTCTGCAAAAACTCCATTAACGACCTGCAACCGAGTTCTAACCTTTACAAAACTTAACCACAATCCATCAAACACTTAGATTCATCAAAATAAGTCCCAACCAAGCTTGATCTACCAACAAAACAAAAAATGAACAACTAACAACAAAGATTCCTCAAGTTTAAAAACTTAAAAACCCATAAACTTTACAAAACCTATTTTCAAACTACCAAAACTCAAATACAACACAAATCCATCATCACCGACACAAAACCAACCCAAAAACACCCTCTCAATACCAACATATACACAAAAACCCAACACCATGCTTACTATCCTCTCAAATCTGAACGTAACTCAAGAAAGGCAAAGAAAGTAAAATAAATACACAAAAACTCACCTTCACAATGACGGCACGAACTCCGGTGATGCTCCGGCGTGCTTCTCTCTTTATCGGCCTCTCTCCCACTCTCACGAACTGAAAATGAAAGAGAAAGGGGTGGTTTGGCTATCTATATATAAAATGGCAAAACCGTAAATATTGAGAAGTTTTTTTTTTTTTTTTTTGTGAAAATCATTAAAATATTCATATAAAAATGAAATAAAAATTTGGGTTATTACAACTACCCCTCTATATATATACAGAAATGCTGAGGGACGGTCGGTTGTGTGACTTATAGACACGATCAACAAGTATCAGCCCTAGGATATGATTAATGGCCAAGATCAAGGTAGAATTTCACACATTCCAAAGAAACTTTTTAGGCGTAGCAGCAGCTTTGAATGCAATACCCTTTCTCTCTCTTCTCTCATTTTCTCCTTTCTCCATTCTTCTTCTCTTTCTCTCCTCTCCCTTCTCGCAACAGCAGCCGCTGCCCTTCGTCGGACGAAAAATCGCCGGTGTTCTCCATTTTCAGACAAAATCAGCAACTCTTGTAATGATTGAACCCTTTAAGTTTGATTGTTTTTGGAGACGTGGATTTTTATTTGATTTCTTTGGTTGGTTGCTGAGAAAATGGGAAGTAAAGATAATAAAAAAAAAAGAAACATCTGAAACTTGTGATTCCTTTTGTTTTGGTTTCCAAAAGATTGATGAGGAACTCTTTTTGGTAAAAAATTTAATGAGTGTGGGGATTTTTTTTATTTTTGTTTTACCTCTGTTTGGCTCCCATGAAAATGGGGTTAAACAGATTAGAAGAGAAAAGGAAAGGTTTGAACTTATGATTTCTGTTTCTTTGGTTATAGCTCATCTCAACTGAGCTAAGTTGATTTGTTAGGCTTATGGTGACTTGTTTTCCTGGGTATGCAAATGAAGTCTTTGGTAGCAGTACTGATGGAAGATTGATTTTATCTAAATTGACTTTAGCTTTGTAACTGAGCAAAATAAGTTGCCCCGGGGAAAGACTTGAGCATTATCCTAAAAGTCTTGCAGCCTTAGTGGGTTTTTTCTTTTGTTGCCAATGCTTTTATGGATTTTCTCTTTCATCATGAAATAATTTTTCAGACAGTTTGTTGTGATGTGAATGATAATAAATATTTAGGTCTATCTGGCTGTGGCGATGTTTTACCAGAAACTGATCTTTTGTTGTGAATAAATACTATGTATTTACCCTTCTTTATGTGAATTTATCAAAAACAAAAATAAAAAAACACTACCATTTATGTACATCGATGAGAAGCATGTCATGTTTCTCTCTCTCTCTCATATTTATGGATTTAACTCCTTAGTGACAATCGCACGACGCATTTCTCTATATTAACATCATGGAAAATATGTCCCAAAAAAATTGTTACCAAAGTTTGAATGTGGCCATGAGCAATGAATCATTAAATGGAAAGGCACACACATTGATAGCTCTCACTTAGAATTAGTAGGATAAGAACTTCAGAAATTTGCTGTAGAAAAAATTGAATTCTGCTAGTTAATAACGATGCAGTTATTCCATGATAGAATTATGGGCCCCATGAAGATTTTTGATAGGGTCTTTCCACATACAATTAGAAACTTATAGGAATATGCATGCTACAAACCTCATTAAGGAACAGTTGGTTTTCACACTCTTTTCAAACCAAAGTTTAAGAAAACAAACTTAAAATGATTATCCAGCCTTTTGGCTCATAAAGAGAACAAATATTAACTCCATTGATCATTTTCAAAAGGATGTTTTCCCATTGGTTCAATTGCTAGAAATTAAAACTGAAAAAATGGGGAAAAACCCCCACAAATTTTGTCTGAAAATGGAGAACGCCGGCGACTTTTCGTCCGACAAAGGGTAGCAGCTGCTGCTGCGAGAAAGGAGAGGAGAGAGAAGAAGAAGGGGGAGAAATGAGAAAATGGGAGAAGAGAGAGAAATGGTATTGCATTCAAAGCTGCTGCTACGCCTGAAAAGTTTCTTTGGAATATGTGAAATTCTGCCTTGATCTTGGCCATTGATCATATCCTACGGCTGATATTTGTTGACCGTGTCTATGAGCCACACAGCCGAATGTCCCTCAGAATTTATGTGTGTATATATATATATATATATATGCCACACGGCTAGCCGTGTGGCTCTTATATCAGGCCAGGTATTGGTTACCGTTCGATTAAATGAATGGACGAGATCCATTCGCACGATTCAAGGAAAAAAAGGCAACTTTTCTGCCACATCTGATCACCTGCAGCACGTCACATAGCTGGGCTCTTTTCGAAAAGGTGAGAACTCCTCTCTTACTCGGCTCTCTCTCTCCCTTCATCTCTCTCTTACTTCATCTCTCTCCATCCTTGTCACTGGACTCGCCGAACTGGACTCGCCGGACTGGACTCCTCTCTCCCTTCATCTCTCTCCATCCTCGTTGTCGCCGGACTGAACATCGAACCACCCTCTCTCTCGCTAGACTGAACCACAGGTCAGCTCTCTCTCTCTCTCACCGAACTGAACATCGAACCACTCTCTCACATCGAACCACTCTTTCTCTCGTCGGACTGAACAGTGAACCACTCTCCTCGTCGTCGCCGGACTGAACCCACCCTCGCCGGACTAAACATTCTTACAGTGACAGTATGTGTACATACATTCCATTATATATATAATTTTTTTTATTTCTTCTATGAGTTTTGAAGTAATCTTCTAGTCTTAATGGCGATTTGTAGCTATGGAACACAGTAGATTAACTTGAAAATTACAGGCGGGTCAATGAATTTTCAATTCAATACAGTGATATTAAAATGCATATTAAGTGTTTGATGTTTGGACCCAGATAAGTTTCATTATAACCCAGTTAAAGAACTTTGCTTATTGTTGTACTCCTCAAACCATCTGTTAGAAATTCACCCATTTTTGGTTTTCTTATGTTCGTTGGTTACTTATGCCTCCTGTTGAAGTTTGATACATATTGAATCAACAATAATCACCCGCGGATGATTTGCAATGGCTATGATTTGCATTATAAGTCAATAGTGATTTTTTGTGACCTTTGAAAATAGTTGATTTGTTCCCATTAGACACATTTTTAACAAGGGCACTCAAGGATTTATTAATTGGTCTCATTCCTATATTTTCTTAGTGATTGTGGTAATGTTTCCATTTAAACCACCAACTTTGAGTTATAATGCTTGTTGTTGGACTGTTTCTATCTCATAGGATGCCCAAACACCCTTTAGTGTTTGTTAACTTAAATTTGTTTTTCTGCATCATTTGGCCTCTGTGATTCATGGATATTGTTCAATAAAACAATTTTGTTGCAGGTATATTATATATGGTACATTATCAATTTTATGAAAAGACAAAGTCATATATATTAATCTAGTCCCATGCTAGGAAATATAATTGGAATGTTTCAAACATCTCTTACCTCAATTTGGTGCTAGGTTTTTGTTAAAACTCAGTTGGTTTTTACTCATTTAAAAGTGCAATCCAAATGTAGTGTTTTTTATGCAAATAATCTGTTATATTATTTTCTGAAAAGTTTACAATTTTTCAATTGTAGTAATGGCATCTGAATGTAGCTTAATCAATACCTATCAAAGAATACAAAAGTGCTGTGATTGTAGGCTTAGGAAGCCATGTGAAGTTAGGATTGCCTATTCAAAAGAGAAGAATTTTGGCATGCATTATTATGTTTCGACTTGTAATGTAAGTTTTTATTTTATTTTATTTTATTTTATTTTTTATATTTATCTTTACCTACATTTATTATTTGATTAACTCAAATAATTACGCATTTTATGTTCTTATGGTTAGGTGGGACAATGTAAGGGTTTTGTGCAGTGGGTTAGTGATTGGGAGGCGGAATTGTGCCATCGAAGATGGGAATTTCTAAACGTCAATAGGTGCGAGGTTCATGAAACCACCATGTCACAGTTGCCTAGCCAAGTTAACTTGGATCAAACGAACAAACAAGCAATCATTGACAACCAACAAAAAATGATGGATAATCAAAAAATGATGAACAAGTTGTTACTTGTATTAATAATTCTTGTATTTATCATATGGGTGTCTCGTTGAACTACTTTTAGACAAATGGATTTGATAATGTGTTTTTGCTTTTTGGTTGTGTAGGTGGGTTATGCCATGTGCTCTAGCATCTTTACTTTCAATTATAGAATTGACATGTTATGTAATGTGATAAAGAAAGGAATGCAAAACTAGAAGAATTAAATTCTAGATTGAAAGGTACGTTCAATTCAAGAGGCCCTGGGTCTCTGTTATAGACTTTGTTGCTAATGAGTTGAGCTACTCACTTACCCTCTCTATCACTTACTGCTTTAATTGCCAGGTCCTTAATATCATTTTGGTCATGCTTTCACACAAACTATTCAAAGAAATGAAATGATTGATATTTGAACATCAGGAAGGTCCACTGCCCACAATAGTTGAAAAATCGAGTTATTAGCTAACCTCACGAGATGAATCAAATTTAAGACCATAAGTGCTAATTAAGACCAACTGATCTACGTACCATATAAGATTAGGTAGGATCACAATTTAAAATGCCAATTAAGAAGGTCATGATATGATAAATATATAGAGATTATATCAGATAATAAATTGATAAAACCTAGAGATATCAGTATTTAATAAAAAAATTCTAAATTTTTTCATTCTATAAATTTGAGATAATAAATTTATAATCTATAATAACTTACAAAATAATCTATATAAATATGTCCATTTGATGCTACCCCCATATACTAACATCCACAAACCTAATAACACCATTCATGAGTCATGGAATGATTATAGAGAAAAAAAAAGGGTGGAACACAAAAATACTGAGTTTTCCAAAAAGCATAGCAGTACTAGTTTAAGACTCTAGACAACACCATCAAGTAACATTGCAATCCACTCTTCTTTCTCATTAGCAGTAAGGCTAAAGAAGAGGTCAACTTTGTATTGATGACTAACAATTAAAGTTGCTGCCCGAAGTTGATCCCTTAAGGTAAGATCAAATAAATTCTCAAGTTCTCCAAAAACCCTTCTTCGATCTTCAGATGCATCACGTTCATACCCAATTCGTTTGACCAGCAGATTCATCAACTCCTTTCTATGGTCCATATAACTTTCAAATACCTTTGTCAAATCTGCCAATCCTGATTCCCAACAGTCATTACTTCTGCATCCATATTTGCATAACATTAGCTAATGTAAAACATTGCACAAAGTCAACATTCATATCACAACCACAAATACCTAGTACAAGAGATATGAAAAAATATCAAACTCATGAACCCACCTTTTTTGTGCCATTTAATTATAGTACTTATCATCAATCTAATATTAATCAAACCGAGTCCCATGATACTAATAAAATACAAAATGTAATTGAAACAAAGTATGAGGGCCTAAATATCACAAACAGTAGAAGGGTTTTTTTTTTTCTTCATGAATCAAGGATTTTCTACAAACTAAACAACAGTTTTGTTTCTACCACTTAAAAAAAAAAAAAAACCATTTCAACTCATCAACATCAACTTCAATTGACCCTTACGAACTTTCCTCCACATCAATGCCTACAAAAATAACATCATCGATAAATTAGTATCACAATTAAATATAAATTTCAAAAGAAAATACAAATTTAAAATACTGGATTAAATTACCAGTAATAAAATCTTGCTCATTAGGTGAACTTTCACTTGGGGATCCACCAATGCCGAGAGGGGAAGCGCTACCTGTAAACAAATGTCAAAAGTTATAAGTGGTATCTATTATTTAAAATATATACAAATCAAAAAACAATACAAAATTTGAAATCCATACCCAATTCTCTTTTTTGGACAATTTATTTTATCATGTGTCGCTCCAACTTCACCACAATAATTGCATCGACGATGTTTGGATTACACTTCTCTTTCCCTCTTTTAAGATGTTTCTCACAGCCCTTGAAACTGACTAGACTTGGCTCACTATAGGTTGATTGGCGAGGTAGAATACTTGTTGTAGAATCCCCAACACCACTGCTTGCATTTGATGGCTTTATCCTAACACGATATGTTATCAAAGTCTTTTTAAATTTTTCAAACTCATCATCATTGCACACTACATCATCAATTATGTTGTTCGAAAGTTGGCTCAAAATAGTACGACGTGCCAATAAGGATTTGTCACATGCATTGCTCACCTCAACCCCAACATCATCAATTACATTTCCCATTTTTGCCACCTTGGTCCATCGCCGTAAAATATATTTTGTAGGCAAATAGTCAATATCATTTTTCTTAAAAAAAGTCATTATATGCCTACATGGGATTCCTTCACATTCAAATTTTTTGCGACTACAAGAGATAAATTCGAAAACTTTATTTTCAACAAGTAATCGCCCCCTTCTAGATGTTCCATCCTTCCTAACCACCTTGTGAATGCATGTGGTCTCATCATCACTCATAACGGTCACCTTATACAACATAATCCCCTGCCACAACTCTTCGTGTAACTTGTAGAAAATGAACCTAGTATATAAATCTGCCATTTGCTTCTCCATTAGAAGTGGGGTTTTAAGTGAAGGTTGTTCATTGATATTTATGTGGTCATCATATAACTCTTCATGTCGTTGTCTTGCAAGTCCCCTATTAAACCTTTGAATAAAGTCTGTAAGAGAATCTCTCTTGTCTCTATATCTTTTGAAAAATGCATGATAGCTTTCAGCATGTTGACTACTTGACATTCCAGCTGAAAATATGTGTCTCACATAAGCAGGTATCCATTTCTCTCGAACATCATACAAAGAATTCAACCATCTGTGCTCTTTCAAGTTAGCTATTTCAAGTAATTTCAACCATCTGACATCAAATTCTTCCCTACTCTCTGAATCCCAAATACAGCTTTTAAAGGATTTGTAGTGAGCATCATATGTAGGTGGTCTCAATTTCTCAGAGAATTTGTTAATAATGTGCCAAATGCAAAATCTGTAGTGTGTTTCTCCAAGTTTGCTAGCTATTGCTTTTTCAATAGCCAAATCTTGATCAGCTATAATCATCCCAGGGGAGGGCCTGGCATGAATCTCAAGAATTGACTAAACAACCACTCAAACGACTCTGTTGACTCATCACTCAAAAACGCACATGAAAATGTAACATTTTTCCAATGATTATTAACCCCCAAAATCGGTGCAAATATCATCCCATACCGATTTGTGTTGTAAGTAGTATCAAACACAATCACATCTCTAAAATAAGAATATGTCATCCTCATCGATGCATCTACCCAGGAAACATGCGTGAGCTGACCATTATTATCAGCTTCAATGACATATCTAAATAATGGGTTATTTTCTTATTCTGACAAAAAATGTTCATATAACAGATCGGCGTCATGGCCATCCATTAATTTACGAATTATGGATTGCTTGTTTCTAATATCCTTTTCTGTGCACCCTATGTTACCTAATCCCCCTGCCTGCAGCTCTAGGATACTCATTTATTGGTGAGTAGGGATGTTAGCCATTGAGAACTGCTGCGTGAGAGACTTCTTGACATCACTAACATGATGATGAGATCGTAAAAAACCCACTTTCCTTGGAGTGGCAAGAGGATGATTGTGACCCTCATGAAATACGGAAATTACGAAATGTGGACCCGAATGAGACTTCACAACTCGAAGTCTTGCCTTGTAACCTTCTTGCACCTCACCACGACACCTTTTTAAAGCATTTACATTTCTTATTGTCTTCTCCCCTTCCTTGTAGCAAACATATTCCTTCATTGTTATTTCATTCAAGCTATCTTTGCACTTACTCCTCCTACTAGAATTAATTCTAACACTAAACCCCCTTCCTTCGCATAATTGTTGTAAAAAGCATGGATATCATCTAATGTAACAAATTCTTGGCCAATTTTAGGTTTGTGTTCTTGAGGCATGTATATGTTGGATGAATCTTCACATTGAGGTATAAGTTTATTTGATAAATGATTCACGTTTGAGGATTCTTCAAAAAATTAAAGAGGATCACGTTCAGAACCATCCAAACCACCCAATTCCATATTATATCTGATACAATATTAAATAAATAAATTTTAAAATACTAATCTTAAGCCCCTAAATGCAGAAAAACATATTCAACAATTATAACATTTATCCATTCAATATGAGAGAGAGCGAAACAGAGATGATTTTATGTGAGACAATTTTATGCCCCTAAAGCCTTTATTTTTTTTTTAATTTTCTTTTGAAATTTTATCTACCTTTAGAGACTCTTTATCTTTTATAGTATATATTATATAATATGACATCAATATTAATAATTAAGGATATTAAGAAGGATAAAAATAATATATTTTGTATAACCACAAATTTAAATCATTGGGATGTATAACCTTATACATGTAATAATATATGAGCAGAAAAAATATAAGAATGAGTGATTATCAAAGACTAAAAAATATAAGAATGAGTGATTATCAAAGACTAACTTTCCTGTCAACATAAACATTACAAAGAATGGGAAAAAGTGAGAATTGTCATGCTTTTGCCATTTAACATAAAATTTGATTGACAATAACTTTCCTGTCAACATAAAATTTGGTATAGTTTTCAATTCTTTACAATGAAAGAGGTTTGTTGAATATAATCTTATAATTTTCAATATTTAGGTTAAGATGATTTTGCCATTTAGCAGAATTACTTATAGCCCCCAAACCAAAACAGATACAAACCCCCCCAGCACGACAAACATACCTTCAGTTCTCTAAAGACTTCCACTCTTTATGAAATTAAGCTCAACTTTACTAAACAAAGACTTTAACTCGGGGTCAGCTAAGAGAACTTATATGTGTGACTGTGAAAGGTGGGAGATTTGGATTTTTTAGTGCATGTGAGTTTTGGGAGGTGGGTAATCAAGTTTACTTTTGCTCATAAATCAATGTGAAATCAGCCAAAAAGAACAAAAATAATAATAATTCTCACAAATTTCCAATTAAACTTTGTTGATATCACCATTATTAAGAACCTTAATAATAATCAAAGAAGAATTCTGCAAGCATTATAGGCCTAAGTAAAAGAAATGAATATTTTACTGTTTAATTGACCATCAAATTGCCCTACGAAATGGCCCATAAAACAATTTTTAAAAAATTCCAAAATGCACAAAAGATCCTCTAAGGTTATAAATTTAATCCATCAAAACGATTACATAGTTGAAGATTCATAATATGTAGAAATGCAGGTTTGAATTCAATTGCCATTTAAAACATAATGCACATACCAATAATATACTACTTATTCAATGGTAGAAGCAATGACTTTCCATACCTCAAACAATAACCAGATTCTACTTATTCAGTGGTAGAAGCAATGGTCATATATATTTTATGTCCTATTAGCTTGAATTGCCTAAAGAATAATTTTGTATCCGAGCAGCAGAAACAAAGGCAAACTCCTAGAGTTGGATTAATTATTATCTAAGGTAGGTGCTTTCACAAAAGGCTACAATAAAACTTGGGGGCATTAGGTAAATTGGTCTCATGTTTGGGGGCACCTTAACTATTTTGCAAATCACCCACGGGTAATGATTGTTGATTCAATATGTATCAAACTTCAACATGAGGTATAAGTAACCAACGAACATAAGAAAACCAAAAATGGGTGAATTTCTAACAGATGGTTTGAGGAGTACAACAACAAGCAAAGTTCTTTAACTGGGTTATAATGAAACTTATCTGGGTCCAAACATCAAACACCTAATATGCCTTTTAATATCACTGTATTGAATTGAAAATTCATTGACCCGACTGTAATTTTCAAGTTAATCTACTTTGTTCCATAGCTACAAATCGCCATTAAGACTAGAAGATTACTTCAAAACTCGTAGAAGAAATAAAAAATTATATATATAATGGAATGTATGTACACATACTATCACTGTAAGAATGTTCAGTCCGGTGAGGGTGGGTTCAGTCCGGCGACGACGAGGAGAGTGGTTCGCTGTTCAGTCCGGTGAGAGAAAGAGTGGTTCGATGTTCAGTCCAGCGAGACAGAGAGAGTTGGCCTGTGGTTCAGTCCAGCGAGAGAGTGGGTGGTTCGATGTTCAGTCCGGCGATGATGAGGATGGAAAGAGATGAAGGGAGAGAGGAGTCCAGACCAGTCCGGCGAGTCTATTGACAAGGATGGAGAGAGATGAAGGGAGAGAGGAGTTCTCACCTTTTCGAAAAGAGCCCAGCTGGGTGACGTGCTGCAGGTGATCAGATGTGGCAGAAAATTTGCCTTTTTTTCCTTGAATCGTGTGAATGGATCTCGTCCATTTATTTAATTGAACGACAGCCAATACGTGGCCTGATATAAGAGCCACACGACTAGCCGTATGGCAGAAAATCTATATATATATATTGAAGGTTGCAGAAGTTGACGAGTATGAGAAGTTAAGAAGTGAGAGCGTAAGATGAGGACGTTGGTGACAAAGGTTGCAAATCAACCATTGAAGGTTGTAGAGGGGTTTGATTGTGTATGTGTTGGACGTGAAACTGAAGGAGCAATATTTTTTCTTCATTGAACTCCCAAATCGAGATTTATCATTTCCCGCTTCTTTTCATGGGAGTGTATATCCTATGAACGATGGGAATTGAGGTGTTCCGAGAAATTAAGAATCTCGTGATTTATGCAAAACGAACACTCAACTTTTGCTAAACTCCCATACCCAACTCCTGTGACAGGAACACACCCTTAAAGTTTTTTTATCATGAGTTCTTGTTTTTGTTCTGTAATGCCCCAACCTGACAGGGTGTGCGACCGTCCCAGGTAGGTTAACTCGTGTCAAGATGGAGACACAATCCAATATACTCATCCATATTTCCATACTTTGGAGAAAGAAAATATTCATATTGAAACATGAAATGGAATGTGCATACATATGTCCCAAGTCGAGTTGTACATACAGATAAATAAATACATCTCCCAAAATAAAATAACATAATGCCAACATCCCTGGCATATGGGCATAAACATAATGCATAAATTTTTATAGAGTCTAATCTCCAATCCTGCTCTGAACATGCTGCAGGAAAGTACCAAATGCAACTAAACCAACTGCCAAAGACAAAGGGGTCCCATCAGGCGAGCTACTATGAGAGACCTGGGAACCTACTGCATAAAACACAGCGTGAGCCTGGGATGCTCAGTAGAAATATTATCCTTAACTAACAATAATAATACATATGCATGGATTATCTCAATGAGAATCATAATACACACTTATAAAATAGTTTATAAAATCAGTGTGGATTTCCGTATTTCAAAACCATCATTCCTGTAATGTTCAGTCAAATAAACCATTTCCATCTCAATCCATCATCACTGGCCCGTGGACATATTACAGGATCGCTGCATTCAGGCTAACAAGCCTCTAGCTCAGCTAGGCTAAAAATATAACCACTACGGGGTCTTCCTTTGAGGGTAAATAGGCCAGTTACATTGCGCGGTCAATTGCCAAGCCACTTACGGGGCTATTCCTTCGAGTCTGCTCTAATGCTCTACCTAGGACCATGGGCCCTTATAAACCCACTGTGATATAAACTGAACCACAATCATAATATTCCATTCATATCATATCACATTGCCAAATTGGCATAATTCATTGTGAAAGGCATATAAATATGAATGTCAAAGCATCATTTCATAAAAGTGTACATCATTCAATTATATGTTCAACAAATCAGTTCATATGCCATCACTAAGTCAATATAAAGCATGCCCACATTGTATGTTAAAACACTTATAATTCCATGCATCATTGTTATTCAAAATACAGTTCAAATGAGTTTCATAGTAGCCATTTCAAGAAATTCATATTATCAATGCTAGCTAGGATAGACATATTCCTACCTTTACCAATGCAACTCCCTAGTCTCCAGTCCTTCCCAACGAATATACCCTAGCTTGCAAAAGGATAGTCCACAGGACTATCAGGATCTGAAAAATAAGATACATAATGTATTCAATCCCTAAATTCAACACATAAGCAAAAGAAAACGAACTAAGGCTTCACAAGCCAACCCACTTCGTCCAAATCTCAGTGTCCAAGGAGAACATATTTTTATAAGCCTTTCAAACATATAAAGTTTTAATTTGAAAAGAAAAGAAAATCGAATATGAAAGACTCAACACTTGAGATTGGATAGTAAATAGGCTGGAAAGAGTCATTACCGATAATGGACTTGTGCATTATCGGTAATGGCACTTTGCTGGCAAAGCTGCTAACATGCATTACTGTGGAGACCCCATTTTTATCAATTATTTCTACCATATGTCCATGCAAATGATTAACTAGAATAGTCATTTGGTGAGGAATTGGCCTTGTAAAGACCAAATTGCACAAATTGCCCTTTTCTGAGGAAAAGGAAAATTCATTATTTCATGTGTACATTTGGATTGGAATCAACCCATTTGTATTGAATTTGACTTTTGAGGTGTTTTAGAACATCCCTGTAAATTTTCATAGTATTCTGATCAGAGCTCGATAGGTAATTAGGGTTTTTGCGACTTGAAGGGCATTTTCGTCCTTTTCTCGTATAATTTCCGAATGACCTCCGAATTCGAAACGGATTGTTTCATGAGGTTTATATGGATGTGGGGAGTGTATTTGGAGTGCCAATTGAACCTTTGAATGGTTGGGATAGATTCGCCCAAAATCGATCTCACGGGTAAGGATGAGCTAAATTAGGGTTTTGTTCAAATCGGCCGTGAATTGGTTATTTTCACCAAAATGAAAGATTTTCAAAACATGTTGTCAAGTACCAATTTCATGTTAAAACCATGTTTTTAGAAGTGGTGCAAGCCTAATTGATCAATTTTACAAAACAAAGAATGGTCATATGACCAATTTTGGCACAACCGGGTCAATTGGCTAGCTTTTTGCTAAAACCCTTGACCATGGTCAATTGATTTTAACCCAAAAATATTCTAAAAATGTGGAGGATCAAAACACGGTCGTTTTGAGCCCTGAACCATCGAATTTGGATCAGATTTGACCAAAATATGGCCAAAATATGCAAACCCTAGAATTTGGGGAACAAATTTGGGAAGTCACTACGGTGACCGTCCTAGCTAGGACGGCCAACCGTCCAGCCCAGGACGGCCAGCCGTCCAGGCTAGGATGGTCACCAGCATGGTCGAGCCAATTTTGCCATTTTGGAAAATTTCACCTATTTTGGCCGATTTGACTTGATTTTTTGGGATAAATTCGAACTTGGCTCAGCTTGCAAACCCTATGAGGAATTGTTCTAAGCCCTAGGATCATTTTTAGAGGATTAAATCCTAACCATTCAAGGTTTTGAACCCTAGCTCTATATATACTGCACTATGGAGTTAGAGAGAGGGAGGAGGAGAATTTTAGGGTTTTTGGGAGAGGAGGCTACAAATTTTTTTGGTTCTTCATTCTTACACCATTGAAGGGGTAAGAACTCAAGGCTAGGAGCTTGGAGGAGGGTAGCCAAGAAGGAGATCGAAGGGTAAATCCTTAACCTTAGTTTTCATTTTTCATGATTTCTTACATAAGTCTATGATGCTATGGTGTAAGTCCTCTTGATTTTCATATGAGATGGGTTTTCTTTTCTTCTTCTTTTTGGTTATGAGAATGTTTAACATGATAGGGTTAGTTTCATTGTTATTTCATGTCATATGTATGATTAGGGTTAGCCTTGGTGTTATTTTATGTAAGTAAGCATGATTAGGTTTAGCTTTGTTGTCATTTCATGTTAGTATGCATGTTTAGGGTTCATTAGTTTTATTTATGATTTTGTGTTAGAATGGATGATTAGGGTTAATGTAGTTTTATTATGATTGCATGTTAGTAAGCATATTAGGGTGTCTTTTTTATTATGATTAAATGCATGTTAGGGTTAGCTATATTATTATTTTATGTGATTTTATGCGATTAGGGTTAAGGTGTATGATTAGTGTAGTTTAGTTATGATTTATGTTAGAATGCATGTTTAGGGTTGTTTAGCTTAGTTATTATTTTATGTGAATATGCATATTAGGGTTGATGTGTATGATTAGGTTAGCATTGTTGTGATTTTTGTTAGTATGCATGTTTAGGATTAGTTAGTTTTGACGTGATTTTATGTATGCATGCATGAGTAGGGTTAGATTTGTTGTTATTTTATGTGTAAGCATGTTTAGAGTAAATGTTGATATATTCATGTTGTTATTTGAATCTCATGATAATTGATTGCTGATTTTAATGGTAATATGAGTACGTCAATATGTTATTTTAATATGTGATGAGTCTTGAGTCTTTTTGTTTATGCTTTTATGATTATTTAAACACTCGCCATGGATTTGATTGTTTGAATATAAAAAATGTGGACGAGGGAGCGTGCAAAGGTAAGATCCTTCCCTTGTGATATCAATTTGATGGTTTGGATGTATAAAATGTGTACGAGGGAGCGAGCAAAGGTAAGATCCTTCCCTTGTGTTTAAATCAATCGTTTAAGCATATTTTGGTGTAATTTTTGACATGTTTTTGCATAGTAATTTAAAATATTCATGTAGAAAGCATGCTAGAACATTTTCACATTTTTTATTCTTTGTTTTCATGGTTTTTAGAGTAATTTAGGGTACATATTCAAATCTGTCCAGATTTGTTTATGTCCTTAAATTTATTCTAAAAATCATTTTAAGGCTAAATCCAACTTAGAAATATGCTTAGGTTCACGTAGATTAATTAGTGTGCATTTAGGAGCATTTTCATGCATTTTTATAATTAATTACATGCTTATTTGTTTAAATTTCAGTATGCATTGCATTAGTATTTTTAGGACTTTAGAAATACTTTAGGGCTAGTTAGAGACCCTAGGATTAGGAAGGTCACTTGACCTTCCCTAGGAATTTCCTTTGTTGTAAAAGTCAAACTCTGATTTGAATATTTTGATCAATTTGAGAGTCAACCTTCGAGATATTTATAAAAAGATTTTTGATGTAATGTTTATGAAATAAACATGATTTTATGAGATATTTGATTATTAAATGATTTTCAAAAAGATTTGAAATGTTTTAAGGATTTTTATTTAGGAATGAGATTCCTACCCATATGATTTGTTTTCTTAAAAATCTTTGAAAAAGATTTTTAATTGGAATTGAATTCTAAAGATAAGAATTTTTTGGAATATTTGGATTTTATGAATGTCTTTTAATTTGAAATGATTT
>JAESVK010000356.1:146249-163918 GCA_017140935.1 Hamamelis virginiana | reverse complement strand
TTTGGAATATTTGGATTTTATGAATGTCTTTTAATTTGAAATGATTTCAAATAAATGATTTTGAAAGAATAAAAACTCTCGAAGTTAGAGTCTTGAATTAGGTTGAAATACCTTTGATGATGTGATCGATTACAATAGGAGAGTCCTAGGGTAGTCGAACTACGTGGACTTTGATACTTGCTGGGTGATACTAGTAAGTTACGTAGGCGCTAATAGGGCTCAAGTCCGCCCTAGGATGCCCGTAGGGTATTCTAGGTTCTTAGGGTTTGTTTGTATATTTTTTATTATTAATATAACTAATATAGATAATGCATTTATATCACTATTTTTTTTGGTTGATTAGATTATTTAGGATTGTTTGCATTAAGGATTTAAATAGCCCAAATAAATTAGAAGTCCTTTAATTAGGGCGAGGTGGGTGCCTACCAGTGAAAGCTTGGAACCTTCCCACATCGTAACCTAGCCCCCAGATCCAACTCTGGTTTGTAGACTGCTTTTCCATTAATGGAGTTTGTTTTATTGAAAATAAAATATTTTTATGGTTTCCTTATTCCTTAAAAATAAGGTGGCGACTCCTTTGTTTGTTTTCTAAACCCCCCTAATCACATCGCCCGGTAATGATGTGGACACCACCCAAGCCCCGCCACGAGGCTGGTCCACAATTACCGATAATGCATTTGTGCATTATCGGTAATGAGGCTCCATGGCTGGCTGCAAAACAAAGCATTACCGATAATGCACATGATACACCCCTATTGCTCCCAACTTCAAGCATTACCGATAATGCACTAGGCATTACCAGTAATGGCCACACGAAATGTACACCTTCGAGCAGTCCGAGTTCCAACTTCTCCCTCATTTTACAAACACCCACCAAGCCTTGCACAAACAACCCCAAACCTTAGATCCACTACAATGCAACCCCCAAAAACACTAAAGACACCATTTTTACTAAAATCCAACAGTTAGATCCTCTAGATCGGCTACATTTGACACTAAACCCATAAAACCCACACTTTGTCATAAACCAAACCAAAACACCTCCAAATCCCTCAATAGACCGCAAAACCCAACTACAGACATTCCAAAACAACATCTCCAAGCTTCACATTCCTCACAAATCCATCAAGATCCGCACCCAAAACCCATGAAATGGGTTTAAAACGAAAATGAAAAAGAAAGGTAGAAGATGAAGAAGATGACTGTGAAGTGTAGAACGTACATACACTGGCGGCGAGGCAGCTTCTGGCGTCCTAGCTCCCTTTGCTCTCTCTCCCAAACTCTCACTCTCCCACTCTCTTGGTCGTGTGGAGAAATGGGGTGAATGGGGGTGAGTTTGAGTATTTATACACAATGGATATAAATGGAATTTTTCAAAAAGTTTTTTTTTTCCCATAAAAACATAATAAAATAATGTTATAAAAACACGGGTTATTACATATTCATACATGTAAAATTGAACATTAGACAATGTTTATATCAGACGAATTGAACATCCCACGGTGTTCAGCCCCTCTAATCGAACATAAACCTATGTTCATCAGGCCCTCTCGAACATTACTGAATGTTCAACAAGGATCGGCCGAACATATTACTATATTAAGTTCTCCTAACTGAACAGCTGGACATGTTCATCATGGTTTATTGAACATTTTAAAATAAAGAAACTTAGAGTTTTTAAAAATAGTTTTTGCAAGTTGGGTTAATAAAGACTACGGCTGTGAGAGAGAGCAAAAAAGAATGCTACTTCTTGCCCTTTGTGGAGTGAAGAAAAAAAAAAGCCTCATTTTATGATGGAAATAAAAAAATATATATATTTAGGGCTTTTCAGTGCAATGTGAGTGTAAACAGAGACTAATCTTTTAGAATTGATTGATGAAAGATTAGTTTGGGTATTATAGAGAGTGTAGGTAGCAAAATAAATCTTTTTAACAAAATGACTTTGCACCTTGGACTATTAGCGAAAAACACTTTGCACCCTTGGACTATTAATTGTGACACATTGACCCCTGTACTATCAATTTGCGGGAGAGTGCACCCTTCCATCAACTAATCCGACGTTTGTTTAACAAAAAGAAAGTCATGTGCATTCATACATTTACTTAATGTTGGTGGAAAAATACCTTCACGTGAATGCATTTGACTTTCTGTTTGTTAAACGGATGTTCCATTAGGATGGTTAGTTGATGAAAGGGTGCAATCTGTCGCAAATTGATAGTACAATAGGTCAATGTGTCACAATTGATAGTTCAAGGGTGCAAAGTATTTTTCGCTGAAAGTATAAAGGGGTCAATCCGTAAATTTCCCTTTTAAATTTTATTGGTGGTGGTTTGTAGCAACTGGGTGCTACTAGCAATTTACATGGTGGCAATAGAATCACTCTATAATAAATTCAAAAATTGTAGCAAAATAACCATTCTGCCCCTTTTGCAAAAAATACATCATAATAAAAAATGTAGGACTTTTCAATTTTAACAGTTGGTGGGAACATGCCATAAATCTTGCTGATGTGAGATGTGGACATATCCAAGCGATTATCCCATATTCAAACCATTTTCTATGTTTGGAAGATTCCTTTTCACCATTTTCAACATCTCATTTTCCATTCACGGCATTGCTGAAGAGAAGACACCAGGGACCATGGCGAAAGCAAGTAAAACCTTACGAATTCTCATTTCTTGTTTTTGTTTTATTTTTTGTGCAAAATTCGTAAATCATACAAATATGTTAAAAATCAACAAGAAAGCAGTCTAATGAATAGATTTTAACTTTTTACTGTTTATTTGAGCCAAAAACTAGATACCTGTATCTTGCAGTCCTCTTTTTCATGTAAATCCATTTTGCATATATTAACCTATCTCTACAAAATATACACTTGTTTTAGGTATAAAAAAGTAAAATCCAAGCATTTTTTAGGTTTGGTGTTTTTTTGTGCAAGGAAAAATATAACTTGAGATCGATGTTTCATGTGTTGAAATGCGATAAATATTAGATATCTATTTTGATTTCTCAATTTATTTTATATTATGGCAATGTAACCATTTGAGCAATAGATAAATGTGTCTTTTTTTTTTTTCCTTTTGCTTAAAATGCTTTTTTTTTTTTTTTAATGCCGGGTTCTATTTTCTTAAAATTTCCTTTAACCAGAGATAATGTATCTCTAGAAAGTATTCACTTATTTTGGATATGCAAATGTAAAAAACCTTGGTATCTCTATATATATTTTCTTAAAAATAACAAAGATGCATATATCTATGTCTGAGCAAAAAATATTGATATTTTAGTGACACAAGTGTCTCAGCATACTATTGAAAAAATACACAGAGATATTTGTGTAAAACGAACAATAAAGAATCAATCAAATACATATAAATATGTATCTCTGTGAAAATCAAGTTTGGTTTTACATATTCAATTTGTAACTTAAATAAATAGAATATAGGATAAGTTTGAATTTGAATTCATTCCAAAATCTGTAAAAACTTGCATTTTTTGTTTCATTACTTTTATCACTTTTTATTTTTTAAAAAAAAAAAAACTTAAAAAAAATTCTAAATGTGGCCCAAGTTTATAAACTCAACCCCCACCCCCTTTTCTTTTCATTTTGCAAACCCAAAAGGGTGAAAGCCGAGAGGGAGAGAGAGCATCGGAGAGAGAGAAAGGTGCTAAGGTAGCTAGGGAGTTGTTTCATCATCGGTGAAGGTAAGCCTGACTCCCTATGATGATCTCCTTCATTTTTTTTATTTATTTTTTCATATTTCCTCAAACCCATTTCGTGGGTTTTCATGTAAAACTGGTGGATTTGTGATGAATAATGAGTGTAGGGTTTTGGGTGTTGTTTTGGAGTAGATATAGTTGGGTTTTGGTGATTTGTTGAGAGATTTAGAGAATTTTGGCATGGTTTGTACCATTTGTGGGTTTGTGTGGGTTTTATGCCAAGAACATGGTAGATGTTAGCCTTATGGCTTCAATCCAACTTTGTTGAATGATTTTGATGATAACAAACATTGTTCTATGTATATTCAGTTATGCACATGAATACTTTATTATACACTCTTTATAATTGTCAAACTTTATAGAGTGATTTTTTGGCAAATCTTGTTGATTCATTGACATTATCCTATGGTTCTTATATATCCATTATAGTATATATATGCTTATAAGAACATGATTCAAGTTATCAATTGAAGAAGACTCAATCATCATTAAAGCTAAGCTCAAGTGAACTTGTTGAACATTCACTAAGGACCATGAAGAGAGACATTGCATTGATGCAATCCAATCAAGAAGCCAAGCTCAAGCCTAGCACAAGCCAAGCACAAGTTTTGAAGATTCATTTATGAAGATCTTGCTTTTGTTCTTGTGTGAGAGTGCTTAAGAATTTACTTGTGTAAATCTCATATTAGGATGAACTATAATTGGCTCAATTGTCATTGACTTAAAGACCATAGGTTTTAACTTTGGAAAATCACATTTTGGTCAAAAATGTTTTTAAACTCTTTGTAGGCTATTTGGATTCAAAGAAAAAATGTTTTACCCTTATTGTTTTGGCTTAAACATCTTTGAAAAACTTTTTGAACTTAGCCAAGAATGTCTTTGAACACTAAGTTAGCTAGTCCACTTGTTGGAAGTTGATTTAGACTTGAGAAAACTCAAATATTGGCTTAACAACATAGCTAGTCGACTAAACTAGTTATTCTAGTCGACTAAGTATGAAGACAGAAGCCATGTTAGAGAAAAACTCTTTCTAGTCGACTAACCATGTGTACTAGTCGATTAACTGGTCTACTAGTCGACTAACTCTTAGTTTATAGTCGACTAATCGAAGGTTAGTAGCTTTGTTTTGAGATGCAGTTCTTCTAGTCGGCTAAACCTAGTTGCCTAGTCAACTAATCAATTCCGGAAAGCTTTTATCAAGTATTTTAAATGGCCTAGTTGACTAACCCTTTAGTCCTAGTTGACTAACCGTGCCCAAATTTCAAATTGCAAAGCTTTCCAGTATACTAGTCGACTAACCATTTTTGTCTAGTCAACTAAGACTTGTCTGCAGCTCATGACGGCTAGTTTTTGACAAACCAATCAGCTCCAATTTTGTGCCTAACGGCCATATTCTTTGAGGGGTCTATATATACTCATTGAATGAGTCCTGAATCACCTAATGATCACACACAAACTTATACCAATCTAGTATTCATATTTATTGTGTGAATTAGTCAATTGATTCATCATTCCCTATTGAAGCCAAAATTAGTTCATTTATTTGAGAGATATTGTGTGAGCTTTATCTATTACAAATCAGCTTGTTGAAGCACTTATTGTATTTGTTCACTCTATTCATTTGTAATCTTGTGTGAAGAAGGGTTGGGTTGTAACCCTTGTGAAGCTTGAAGTTTGGTAATCAAATTCAAGCTTGTGAGAAGTCTCTTTGTGTGCATTTGTGATCTCTTGGTGAGATTGGGTGAGAATCTTCCACCGTTAAAGAAGATTGTGGGTGAAGGTCTTCCACCTTGTAAAGAAGACTGTGTAAAGGTTTCTCCACCTTGGAGGAGTAATGATTGTACCTCAATCATACCATTCAACTAGGGTATTTCTATGTTCTCTTATATATATAATTGTATAATAAATAGCGTTTTACATGAATATCTGTACAATTGGGTTTAATCTCTGTTTTAAGAAATATGTGCAGATTACCATTAAATAAAGTCGTCACCGATGAAGCCCTGAAGAGCATCTCGAATCAAGGAACGTCCGAAAACGATCCAAAGCAGCCGAGGGAAGTACCAAAAGAGCAGACGTTGAAATCTGCAAAGAAAGTCAAAGTTTGACCTTGACTATCGATAGCCAAGATTCGCTATCGATAGCACCTCTATCGATAGCGAACCTTCGCTATCGATAGCCAAGGGCGGCTGCGGGGATAATAGATATTTTGGGATATTTTGAGGGTATTAGCGTCTTTTACCTTTTCCTTCTATAAATAGAAGTGTAACGACGACGTTTTGAGGGTTCATGACTTAAGCTCTGAATCATTACTCTGCTAATTTTAATTCAAGTTACAGTTTATTTTCGCATTTCAATCGGTAGTTTCAATTTTCAGTCAATTCCAATTCTGTCATTTTTCTTTTAATGCCTGGCTCAGTTCTCACTTGAGAACTGTTCTATCCGATTAAGTCTTTATTTTCAGTAATTTCCGATTCTGTTATTTTCCTTTTTATGCATGGCTCAGTTCTCACTTGAGAACTGTTCTTTACTTTTTCTGCCTTTTTCTTTATTTATTTAAGTCTTTTCTTTTCTTTATTTACTTTAGTCCTTTCTTTTCTTTATTTATTTCTGTCACTTTTCTTTATTTACTTTCTGCCATTTTCCTTATTTATTCAGTCAATTAATTACCGCTTTTACTGTATTTTCCATCCCGTGACCCCCAAAAGCTTGCCTGGATAAAGGATATTATCCTCCAGTGATGTGTAGCTAATACTCCAAGCTTGGGTGAGGATGAAGTTGAATTCATTTTACAATCCTATTTTATAAACATCCCTCTATTTGTATTATGTGATTGCATAGTTGTGAAGGTTTTACCGCACACTATTGCCGAATATAATATCATATAATTGTATATCTGTGATTGCAATTATATAATTATGCAATGGTTTTTATTGGTATGAATACAAACCAGTATGCTTTATTCCTCATTTAAGGTGGGTAGCGATACTCCATTCTTTTCGGGGATAAACTTGCCGGTCCTGTATTCATAATCTTTTTGGGACTTCCTTCTTGTAGTTGGAAGAACCACCATACATAATTACTATAGTGAGGATTTTATAAACATAAATTGTTTAATTGATATTCAAATGGACTTCTCACCCAAGTTCCGCTCAATCCACCAACTTAACTGCATTTTTACTAAGCTTTTATTAAAATTACTTTGTTTTCGCTTCGACCCAATCGGAGCAGTTACCACCAACCAATTTAATTGATAATATTCTTTCCACTTGAATTGATTCTAAAGAGTCTTTTTAATATAAACCTGCACTTCCCAGTGGTTCGACACCCGTGCTCACTGATCACAATCGAATTGAGATTAATTGTCACGCGGTTTATAAATTATTAATTCTGATCACTGACGGGGAATAATCTCCCTCGTCGTCTGAGTCGATCAAGTAATTCATAGTGGATTGAAGAATCCTTGAAACGGAGATCTTGATGCGTGGATGTAGGCGAGAACCGAACCACGTTATATCCTTGTGTTTGAATCTCTCTAACTCTACCTCTTGCAATTCATTTTATATTCTTGCTATATTAATTGTTGAGTTATGATTCAAACTTATTTTCTCTCATTTCCAATTAAGTTTATTAACTTGTCTATCTTTCGCTAAATTTAATTAAACCATAATTTTTATTTGGTAATTATTTTAAAAAGTTTGCAAAACCTCTATTCACCCCCCTCTAGAGGTATATACTTGGGACAATAGTAGATCTAAAGATAAAATCATTTGATCTTTGTTAACTTGGTGGATTTAGTGTTTTTGAGGTTGCTTTATGGTGGATCTATTGGTTTTGAGTTGAGTTTTGAGGTTTTGTTGGTATTTGTGGAGTTTGGGCACTATTCATCGTCATTTTGGGGTTTCCTGAGTGACCAATACCAATAGTCACTAGTGGAATATCGGTATTGCATTGCCACTGGTTGGGATAGTAAGATGTCAATACCAATACTATCGGTATTAAGGGTAGTGACCCTTTTTCAACCTCAAATTCAAACGGTTGTATCTTTTTCATTCGAACTCAAATTTGGGTGATATTTATATGCTCGGAAAGCTTGTG
This sequence comes from Hamamelis virginiana, assembly GCA_017140935.1. NCBI lineage: Eukaryota > Viridiplantae > Streptophyta > Magnoliopsida > Saxifragales > Hamamelidaceae > Hamamelis > Hamamelis virginiana. The sequence goes on along the minus strand of JAESVK010000356.1, from coordinate 156,103 downwards.
GAATCTAGTTTCTAACATGACAGTCCCATGGCCTAATTCTTAGGAGAGAGAGAGATTTAGGAAATACCATATTTGCCCTTTTTTCCTCACATACTTTAAACTATTTGGCTTGTACCTTCGAAACCACTTGGAGTTTGACCCTAAGTTTTGATGGGCAATCCCTAGGCATGTTGGGAGGCTCGTATGTGGATTTTTAAGGCTTTAAGGGCTGGTTTGGTGTGTAAGGCCTTGGTTTACTTCCTTCTAAGCATATACACTGGTTAGATTTTGATATGCATTGCTTTTCTTTTCTTTTCTTTTCAGATCCCAATAGTCCTAGGGACTATCCTTTTGCGTGCTAGTTATTGCATTTGCTTGAGGACACCAAAAGTCTAGAATTTGGATTTGCATTGATTGAGGTATGAAAATGTACATCATTTCTAACATTGATAGTATGAAATTCTTTTAAATGCTTTACGATGAAACTTTATTTGAATATGATTTCTGAACCAACTATGATGTATGGGTTTATAATTGTTTGAAACTCTTAGTGTGGCATGCTTTGTACTTGAATGATCTTGGCATATTCAATGTTGTTTTCTCTCTATGTCTCGCAAACCAAAGGTGTTATGAACAAATGACTTTACATATATTGTAGACACCCCATTTTTGACTTATAGCATTTAAGTCATCATTTCATGTCCTATTCGTTAAAAATGAAAAATCATTAATGGAGGCTTAAGCCTAAACCTTAATTTCCCAAATTACTATTTTCCTTAAGTAGATAGAGGCTACAATTTCATGCAGGTTTTTGTGTCAAAATAGAGTGATTCATTTTGCATTAGGTTTCTAGGGAGTCTATGAATGTCCATGGCATTCCAATCAAAGCTCGATAGGTAATAAAAAAATTTGTGACTTTAAGGGTAGAATTGTCATTTTTCTTACATAATTTTTGAATGACCTCTGAATTCGTCTCGGCTTGTTTCATTGAGTTTTTATGAATGTTTAGATTATAGTTAGAGGATTGATTCAAGCATTGACATGGTTTGAGAGTGATTTGGCTCATAATGGTTCATAGTAGTCAATTGACTATCTCTAGGGTTTTGACCTAATTTAGTCATGGTCAACTGTTTTTCAAAAATTAATGTTTTTATAAACTCACAATGTTTTCAAAATGGTTTTCAAAACATGTTTTAAGAAGTGATATTTTTGTTATTTAAAATCCAATTGATTAGCCAATTTTCAAATCCCTAGTTGAGCGAAAATGGCTCATAACGGCTTACCAGCTTGGTTTGATCCAACCATTTGACTTTAGTCAATGATTTTTGAACCCAAACCCTTTTAGAAATATGGAGGATGAAGCCCTTGTCGTTTTGTCTTTTGAATAACCAAATTTGGATAAAAAAAAATGAAGAAGATATGGCAAAAACAAGTTGGAGAGTCCTAAATAGACTAAAAATCAAACGGTTGGGGATTAGGCTCTGGTTACTGTCCAAGCTAAAGACGGCTAGCCATCCTAGGCTTGGACGGCCAATAATCCCAGTTGCCTACTCCAACTCTAACTCTAATTTTTTTGATACTTTTTTATCTTTATCCACTTTTAGTCCGATTTCTTTCTATTTTTTTGACCTAATATGATTACTATGACCCTTGAGAGACTCAATGTGAGCCCTTGGATCATTTGGATTAAATTTAATCTCAATTGTCCATGCTTGAGCCAAAAATCTATAAATAGAGGTCCTCTTTTTCATTATTTTTCATTCAATTCTAACTCAAGTTTTGAGAAGTTCTCTAGCATAAAGAGAGGAGGCTCAAGGAAGATTTCCAATAGCCTTAGAGGTATTTCTTCATCTTCTTCTTATATTTTAATCATTTTTCTTCTCCTCTCTTTTCGGTGAGTTTTTCTCTCTTCTAGTTCTCTAGAATGAGTTCTACTCTAGTTCTCTATAATGGATTCTCTTCTAGTTTACTAGAAAAAGAGAATAGTTTAAAGTTTTTTTTTTTTTTTGGACTTTTTTTCTTCTAGTATGTAATAGCATGGTAGGTTAGCAAGATAGCTTATGAATATTACTTGTTCATATGCATGATAGTTTAGGGTTTATTATTTCATGTTCTTATACATGTTAGTTCTAGGATTCATTATATCTTATGCATGTTTAGAATTTATGTTCATAGGTTAGTAAGCATGTTTAAGTTTATGTTATTATTTTATGCATCATTGTTTGTGATATACAATTGTAGACGAGTGAGCGATTGCACAAGGTATGTTTCTGCCCTTATGTTTACTTTTGTTGTTATTTTCATGCATTCATAACGATAACATGTTAGTAAGTTGCATTTAGGATCATTTTAGTTAGCATAGTTAGGGTTTAGTTTATTCCTAACATGGTCTAGAATAAGTTAGGTTGTTGTCCATGCAACTTAAATTAACTAAAACATGTTACAAAATCAAAGCTTTTAGGGTTTTTAACATAGAAATCTAACATACGTTCACATAGAAATCATTAGGATAGGTTTTTTGTTAGAGATATGCCCTAAAACCAATCCTAAAGAGCATATCTATTTCATATTATATTAATTAGAAGGTATAAACTGTCCTATCTATTTAATTATATATATGATAAAGTCCATGAATGAATGATAAGAGAAATATACATCTCAAGTTGTTGAGATAGAGAGACTGATATTTCTCATAAACATTTATTCTAAAATGTTCCTGCTCATAGGTTTATCAAAGAGGACCTTTTATAAACCACTAAGAGTAGCACATACTTAAACTAAACTACAATGGGACGATAGGTAGTCTTTCCTATCAGTGTAGTGACACTTTAGTTAATTTGTGGTTGCATATTAGAGAATATGTACACTGAACATGATGCAAGAATGTTCCTATGGAGATCAAGTCAAAAGGAATATTATTTTGTTACGTCCATTTAATTGGTAGTCCTTAGACCTGAGACACCATAGTTATCTTATGCATAGGTTACTAGGGTTTGATAGTATCTCGTACACCCTCAACCATAAAGATGTAATCGGTACTCATTGGCTCTAATAAGTTATATATGAAGATAGATGAGCGTGCAATAATGAATCATCACTCTCACTCGATGAGAGAGAATGTCAAAATTAGTTCACAAAGATAATTCTCAAGGTGAATCTTTGGCCAGAGTGATGGGTAAACAGTGAAAAGAGTTTCACTGCATTTACCTCATTGAGACTATATTTTGTGGAACATGTATTAAGTTGTTAAGATATGGTTTGACTGATAACCATACCTATTATCTTAACAGTGACATTAGGGGATGAAAGATTAAGTAACATGTAGAGTTCACATAGTTCTGCTATTCACCCAAACCTTGGGTACGTCATGATATGTTGCTAGATGTCACTCATGACTAGTGAAGGCCTAAGTGTAATCATTGAGGGCAAAATTAAAATTGTTTCAATCGAACCAAAAATAGAAAGTTTCTATTTTAGGGAACATGAGATGTCCCGAACCACTACTAGGTTGGGGTGAACCCAATGGGTCACACACAAACAAAGAGCATAAGTGAGTCTCTTGAATTAAAGAGAGAATGGAATTCTAATTTATAATTAAGCATGTGCCTTATTATTAATGGTTAATAATTAATGAGCTAAATTATAAATAAAACAGTATTAAAAGGAAACCCTAGAGGTTCTTGATCGGCCCAAACAAGGGAGGTTATTTCCTTGTTCGTGATCAATATTTAAATTTATAAAAGTACTCGTGCTTGTAACCTCAATTCGTTGAAATTATGGTTTTCGCACGGGTGTCGATCCACAGGGACTAAAGGCTGAGTTATGAGAAACTTAAGTGAGTTCGATTTTAGTTAAGCGAACAATCTTTGATTTGAGAGTGGTTGTTTGTTTAAACTAAAGAATATAAGATAATTAATAAAAAGTAGAAAGTCTTGGGTTGTCGAATCCACTTAACTCACATCAATCGCATTCATAAGTCGATTAGGGTTTATGCATATCCATGGTAGTGGTGATTTAGACTACAAGAATAAATCATCCAAAATAACCATGTATATATGAATCAAGCATGGATAATCCCTTTAAGGCATGGATTGTCAAACGAGAATGCACAATCCATCCAAGTAGGGCATGAACCATCTTACTTCACATACACATGTTCGATAAGAACCATTGTATAACAAATATAATTGAAATCACAGAAAACAATCATATTAATGTATGAAAACATTTAAAACCAAATTGCATTAAAGCAAGATTCTCAAAGTTATACAATCACCATAAACATGTACAAAACCTAAATCCAAGCCTTACGAATACAAAAGAATGGAGAGAAGCTTCATCTTTAACCCAAGAGAGAAACCTAGCCTTCCATGGTTGGAGGAGAGTTGTCACAGTTCTTCCTTCCTTCCATGTGCAACCGAGAATCCCTTGAGAATGAGAGAGAAGAGAGAAAGAGAGTCTAGCCTAGGTCTAGCCTCCAAAAGATCCAAGATCCCCTCCAAACAGGCTTAGAGGGTGTATTTATAGTGTACCAAGACTCCCCCTCTGATAAAACTACCAAAAATAGGCTGAAAATAGCTTAAAAAGTCAAAAACAAGCTTCCCGAGGAGCCTACTATCGATAGGCTTGAGCCCCCTATCGATAGGATTGACCCCCTATCGATAGGGTAGCTTTCAGCTGCAAAATTTCGACCCGAGAAGGCACCTATCGATAGGCCTATCGATAGGGTTTGGCTACCCTATCGATAGGGCACTTTGAAAATCATCATAAGCCTCCCCAATTCAGAAACTAGACTTCCCAAGCTTTCTAACGATAGGTCGTACGTCGAAATCGGAGTCCGGATGAGGGAGATATGACCATTTGAAGTTGGAAGTTTTCGTCGGAAAAAAACTGCACAACTCTAAAAGTCTCCAAATGGCTTCTAACACTTTTCTATCAACTTTGGCACATTAAATCCATCTTAAACCATCCTCCTATCATGCAATCCACCTTTAACCAAGCTCCTAGCATGCATAGCTCTCTCACTTGATCTCCAAGAGCTCCAAAATGAAATATTTGGCGGGTTTTCCTACAAAAAGCACAGAACACACATTAACACTAAAACTAACTAAATCAAAGTACTTACGGTGTAAATCCATCGAAATTAGCCTCCGAATGCTGTAAAACGAAGCATGATTGTGACGCAATCAGTTCTCTATAAATACAAGGTGATGGGACAAGCTAGCACTAAGCCACCCACTCATCAAATAGAGAAGAGACAAAATAAAAGAGTGAGAAACCTCTAGGGCCGTGAGCTATAGTGGAGCACTCTCTCTCTCTCAATTTTTGTGCTCTCATCTTCCCTCTCCTAGCTTGTGAAGTGCAAGGTTCTTGAGGTTTTGTGTTCGTGTGGATACCATCGAAGGCTTCATCCACTTTGAAGCTCGCGACAAAAGCTACTACAAGGAATCCAAGTAAGTTTATTTAAAGTGTTTAAATATATATACTTGTATGTATAAACTCATGATCCTATGCTTGTAACAATTCTTGATTGTTTGTGATGAATGGATTCTTTATTTCAAAATTTTTATTGTATAACTTCCGCTGCGAATCCATGTATGTCACATTCTTTCATTTTTTTCCATTCTTTGCATGCATTTGCATTTATTTCAAGCATGTTTTTATTAAATATTGTTGCTGTCCAGATTTGGATAATAACTTAGAAACATGATTAGGATCACATTTAACTCTAGTTTAGGTTGGAATAGCCTCTAGATACAATTAGGATTAAGTGTAGTTTAGAAATCCTAGGTTAGGAGAGGTTTCCTACCTCCGTAGGAATCTTTTATTGTAAGAATTACAATCATGTCAATTCCTTTAGTTCAATTAGAATTCTAATATTGAGAGACTTAATTTTCAAATAAAATTGGTTTTTTTTTTTTTTTTAAAGCTTTGTTTTGATTCAAATAAAATTATATTGTTCAAGTGTTTTCATCAAAATTGAACTCTTAGAAAAAGAGTTGTTTCAAAGTTAAATTGAACTCTTTGAAAGAGTTGTTTTCAAAATCAAATACCTTCTTTTGTTTAATAATCCTATTTTAGATTGAATTATTTTCAGAATAAAGTCTCTCTATAATAGTTTTAAATGAGTTGGATTATTGAAAGATAATCCTTTAAATAAGTATTTGCATGAATGTAGTTTCTCACAATAGAATGAGTCCTATGTAAGTTCGAACTACGTGGACTTTGAAGCTTACTATAAACTAGTAAGATATGTAGACGCTAATAAAGCTCAAGTCTACCCTAGGAAACTAAGTATCTTAGGTTTTTAGAATTTTGTTTGATTTTCTTTTCATTATTTGTTTAGTTAATTAGGAGTTATATGCATGAGATTTTAAATAGCCCAAATAAATTAAGAGACCTTTAATTAGGGTGAAGTGGGTGCCTACAAGATTGTATTCTTAGAACCTTCCCACATCATTACTTAGTCCCGAATTCATCTCTGGTCATTGATCAAGCTTTTCCAAAATATGGAGTTCTTTTGTTTTGAATAAAATAAAACATATTTTTATAGTTTTCTTATTCCTTAAAAATAAGGTGGCGACTTATTTTCCTTTTTCAAAAACCCAATTCCACTAATGTGGATGGATCGAATTCGTGATGGTTGACATAAATGTATGTCTCGCATGATCGTTTTTATGTCCTTTTGGTAATATGCTACGTTATGGATGGAATGCTCTGTATGTGGCTTGGTTTGTATCACAGTGGGGATTTAAGGCCCTGGTCTTAGGTAGAGCATTTGGTAAACCAGAAGTATTTAGCCCGTATGGCTTAGCAGTTGACCGCGCAAGGTAACTAGCCGTTTACCCTCAGTGGAAGAACCCTGTAGTGGTTATTTTAGCCTAGCTAAGCAAGAGACTTGTGAGCCTGAATGCAGCACTCTATAATACGTCCGTGAGCCTGTTATGAAATGGTAAAATGGAAAGGGTATGGATGGTAGTTTGTGATAAGAAACAGAATTAATAATGGTTTTTGAAATGTGAAAGTCCATAATTATATTAGTAAACTGTTTTGAGAAATACTATCTATAACTCTTATTATAAATATTTTATACATATGTATTATTACTGTTAGTTAAGGATAATATTTTTACTGGGCATTCAAAGCTCACAGTGTGTTTTATATAGCAGATTTTCAAGGTTCTAGGAGTGGTTCGCTTGTAGGGGACGCTCCATCAATATTAGTGGGCTTGGCGGTGTTCGGGGCGTTTGTGCATCGAAGTATGTAGTTTATTAGAGTTGTGGAACTCTCAAACGCTATTTTATTACTCTTATGTCTAATATTTACCTATATGCTAGGGGTGTTGGCATTTATGAAATTTATCGTGGTATTTACTGTATGTATTGCTCAACTTGAAACATATTGTACGCACATTCCATTACATGTCATGTTTATTATATTTATTCTTTTCTCTCATGGGTATTTGTTCTTAGTTGATACTGTTATGTGGAAAAAATAACATCAGATTCATGGATTTTTTTATTAACTTGGGAAAAAAACCAAATCATATTCATGGAAAAAAAACCAAATCAGATTCATGGCAGAGGATTATGAGAGAGACGAGGGTGAGGAAGAAGGGGTGGTTTCGTCAGCAAGTTATCTCTCTCTTCCTCTCTCTATATGTGTGTGTGTGTGTATACATATATATATTTGGGAGTGTGGTTTTGCAAGCTATCTCTCTTTCTTTTTCCATATATATATGTATGTATGTATGTATGTATATGGGGTGTGGGTTTTGAATCGCGCTCTCTCTCTCTCTCTCTCTCTCTCTATATATATATATATATATATGGGGTGTGGTTTTGCAAGCTCTCTCTCTCTCTATATGTATATGTATGTATATGGGATATGGTTTTGCAAGCTCTTTCTCTCTCTCTATATATATTTGTATGTATGTCTATGAGGTGTGGTTTTGCAAGCTATCTCTTTGTGTATATGTATGCATGTATATTAGAGTATGGTTTTGCAATCTATCTCTCTCTATATGTATATGTATTTATATATATGGGGGATGCGATTTTGCAAGCTTTCTCTATATATTTATATGTTTGTATGTATATGGGGTGTGGTTTTGTTTTGCAAGCTATCTCTCTTTCTCTTTATATGTATATTTATGTATGTGTATGGGGGTGTGTTTGTTTGTTTGTTTTTTATTTATTTATTTTTATTTATTTATTTATTTATATATTATTAAACAATGAAAGAAATTTGAATTTTACTAAAAACAAAAAAAAAAAAAAAAAACAGGAGGGGCATATTTGACATAAAAGTGTCGAAATTCAAATTTTCCATCAGTCAAACCAATGATAAACTGACAGAAGGAGGTAATCTCTTACATTAAAATAGTTTAGGGAACACATTGCTTCAATCAATATCACAATGGGGCAATTTAAAAATGGCCTATAGTGTAGATATTTAATAAACTTAAATATTTCATCTTAATTACATTGTTCACATTATATTTGATTTTTAAAAAATATTTTTTTCTATAAAATTTATACTTGCATCACACTAATAGAGAATAAATGGAACAAAACCATCCATCTTCCAAGACTTTAGGAACCAAAAAATAAAGACTTAATAAGAGTAAAAGAATAACAGAGGGAGATAAGTACAACTTTAACTACCTAATTTGAAGCGTTTGGATTCGCTGTTGATCTGACACCCGATCAAACCCACGTTCGAGTTAAGCATGACTTTCCCCATTTTATTGGGGATGTAATGTCCATGGGAAAGTAATATTCCCAATAAAACTGGCAACCAAACAAAGGAATTGTCCTAGGATTCATTCCCTTGAACCAAACGCACTCTAATGGTTTTACAAGAGATAAACTTGACACTTGTTTATTAAAAATAGAAATAATAACATGCTTCTAGTTAAAATATGTGTAAATGCTATCATTTTCAGTGCTACTAATGAATTACTTTGTAAGAGTTCGCTAAGTGCATGTAAGTGGAATTTAAGATGTGCATCACAGAAGACATTCTTCTTTGAACTCCAAATCAAGCAAACAAAGGATGGTGTTATCCCAAGTATTGACAAGGGCGGTGAACAGGGTCAGCAAACCTTTTGCAAATTGATTAGCAAATAAAAATTAAATCCAAATTCAAATATGAAGCAACTAATATAAAAAATGAAATAAAAAAAGGAGAAAAGGGAAAAGAGAATGCAAAATACAAGTTTTAACGTGGTTCAACCCTCCTCACCTATGTCCATGCCTTAAGCACCAAGAAGTTTTTAAAGCCCTTATTTGGTCCTAGTATAGGCTATCATTGGATGCAACGGGAAGATGATTTTCTAAGCCAATGTCAGCCATAGAGGAACTCGTATCTCCCAAGGCGGTGAGGGAGGGTGGGAAAAGGGTTACAAATAGGTTAGTTTATTGATTCAATTCCCATCCTACTTGAGGAAAAAAGAAAAGAAAAGAAAAAAGAAAAAAGCAGCAGTAGCACCTAGAGAACGCTATTGCTATCTTGGTTTTATTCCTTATCACAACCAAAAGAAATGACAACAGCATGTTGATTTAGTGGCATGTACTTCTACTTTCAGGAGGGATCATGAGTTCAAGTATATTAAGGGTGGTTTGGGGTGAGGGTTCCTATTTTTTGTTAGAAAATAGAGAAGGAAGATAGAAAAAAAAGGGGGGGCGAGGTCTATAGTTGCACTCACTCTTACCTGTACTCCACATTTTACTTTGCACCCAGTGATGATTACAATTCTGTGTTAGCTGTTCTAAATTTGCAATTAATGCACGTGTTCTAATCCATGTTGCCTTCTCCACAGATTGCTTCTTTGTGTGCCAAATCAAAGAAATGGGTGCAAAGTAAAATGTGGA
>JAESVK010000356.1:105474-145849 GCA_017140935.1 Hamamelis virginiana | reverse complement strand
CCCAAAACAGTACTCTATTGCTACCCTAACCCATGTACAAAGCCTACACCATCCCTCAACCTTGGATTTCTTCCTCTAAACGTCCTGCATCAATTTGGTATCAGAGCCAGGTTGGCATTATGTCGACAAGGTCGGGAAGGACTTTTAGAGGGAGGTTGACTTACAATCAACGCAATGAGATATTATTTCGACTTATGGAGCATATGGAAGTGATGAACATGCGATTGATTAACATTGAAAATCAAGTGAAACAAACTGAATTTCAATGCAGTTGTGATCTCCAAGCTAAATCTCGCACTTTGACAACATGTCCAACATCACAATCGCCGCAAGTTAAGGCTCAAGCATGTGTGGACTTGACATCGCATCTACATGTTGATCAAACAATGAGTACAAGTCCATTGAAAGCGATACTTGAACAGAATCTGGCAAATGAAGTTAAGTCAGTTTGCGTGTTGGAAGAACTACAATTGGCTCGAGATATTATTTCAAAAGAGATCAAAGTTGTAGTAAAAGAAGACATTTTGCCACTTGAAGAACTCAAAGAGTCAAAATCTTTGACTATTTTTGCAACCAAGAACATTCAAAAGATGAAGGAAACAGCTGCTGTCCATGCTTCAGCAATAATGCCAGAGGTTACTAAGCTGCCATCAGAGGAGACAACTACTGTTCATGCTTTTCCATGTATTGTTTCAACCATTTATTTCATCATTCCTGATTGAGATGAAGGTGTCAATATCTTCATTATTGCCTCTACTGAAGAAGATAACGGGGTTTCAAGGCCAAACTTATTATCTCTTACTAAAGAAACTATTTGGAAAATTGGAAATTCTAATGCTCCAACTCTTCAAAACTCGAGGTCGAGTTTTCTCCAACCAAGGGATCCAACCAAGGGAGAATGATGAGGGATTAAAAAGAACGTGGAAATCTATTCAAATTCAAGATGATACCTGTTTGGGACCTTCCTCGATTGAGTTTAGTTAGGGACAAGTCTGATTAGAGTTTAGTTAAAATAGAGTCCTGGTTGCTATTTATCTTATTAGAATCCTAGTTTCTATTTATTTATCTTATTAAAATCCTAGTTGCTATTTATTTTCTTGTTAGGGTCCTAGTTGTTATTTATTTTCTTATTAGAATCCTAGTTTCTATTTATTTTAGTATTTAGAGTCCTAGTTGCTATTTTCTTTTTAGAGTCCTAGTTTCTATTCTCTTATTAGAACCCTATCTCTATATAAAGGGTTGTAAGTCTCTCTTTTGAATAATGAATAAGAATTACAGAAATTTATAGCAGCTATTGAAGCTCTTGACGGGTTGTGTGATGCAATCCTAAACCTAGGTGACATAAGGGTCCTTGGGTGTGAGGCCTAAGGTTCCAGGAGTGATTCCAAGATTAACTCCTTCTTCTTCTCCTTTTCTCTTCTCTTTTATTTTCTTTCCCACTGTGCTGCTGTATTTAGAATCCACTGTGATTCCTATATTCTGCCATAAACCTTGATTTCGAGCCCTTTAACCCTCAAAACCCTACCCTCCTATAACCATAAACTTTCACCAACCTTTAAAACTTAAACTCCAGCACCCAAAACCTATTGCTGTCCAGGACTTCCAGCAAGTGTTATTTGTGTTTCCAGCCAATGTCTTACCCCAAAACAGTACTCTATTGCTACCCTAACCCATGTACAAAGCCTACCATCCCTCAACCTTGGATTTCTTCCTTTAACCGTCCTGCATCATAAGGGGAGTGTCAAACAATGCGAAGTGGCATTCTTGACCCCTTTGTCAAGGCATATGGCTCAATGGACACCTTAAACTGTACAACACGGGTTTTGATTAAGTTCCATTAGTTTAATAGGCGGTATATGGATGTTACATTTAAATGGAATTGTTCTCATGCATTTTACAAAATGTCTGTTTTGTTTTCAGGCCATTCAAAATGTATATATTCCATATCATTGTAGGATTTAAACAATTTTTTTGGTTTACAAAGTGAAATCATTTATTATATTTTTCATAATCATTTTTGGTGAAGACTCCGCATTTTTGTAGTGTCCTTATTTTTCTTTTCTTCCCTTTATGACAAACCCTATTATAAAATATTTATGACTGAATGTTACAGGAAAGACAGGAAAGAATATTATTTCAAGGATATTCAAATGCCAACTAAGTACTTATTTCAGTCTTCTATATATCAAAACACGTGTTGGTTTACCAACTTTGGCATGTCCAACGCCTGAACAGCAAGTCAGAATTCCGATTCTAAACTCAATAGGAAAAAAGAAATTATGCAACATTACAAATAAAACAAAATGGGAAGCAGGTCATTATAGACAAAGGAAACCTATCTCTTACCTTTTTTCCTACAACTTTAAGATTTCCTGTTATTATTTGTTTATTGTTTCTTTTCTATAATTCATTATTTAGCAGGAAATTTTCAAAAGAATCATATCTGGAAGTCATTAATCAATGTCATTACTGAAATCACTAAGGACCCATGCAACCGCTATTTCACTTAAAAACATTATTCTGGCTTGTGAGGGCTCAAGAATTCCATACCCTTTCAAGAAGATATTGCTCTTCAATTGGTAATCGTGTGTTTGTGTTGCACCTCCCACTGACTATTTCCACAAGAAGAACACCAAAACTGTAAATATCTGCTTTCCTTGTCAACTGCCCTCTTATTGCGTACTCTGGTGCCAAATAGCCTCTATTAAGAGCAAATGCGAATGTAAATACAAGATAATACATTTTTACTTTTAAAAAAATGGAAAATTGATTATGATGATAGTGGTGGTGATGATGATGATGATGAGAGAGAGAAAGAGAGAGAGAGAGGGAGAGAGAGTCTACTTTAAAATTTTGATAATTGAATATTAAAATCAAAATGTTTCCCCATATGGATGACCCATGCTTGGTCTGATGTGCAACTATTCACAGCAGCTCAGTACATAGCACCAGACAGATTCTATGCTTATTCGCTTATTCCATAGACTTGTGTAGCTTTTGGAAAAAAAACAATTATCCTGATTCAAGGACTAAACCAACTGAACTTGGTTTTCACAAAGTCATTATCAACATTACCAAAGCAATATTAGTGATGGTATCATATAATTGCCACATATTCAGGTGGCATGGCAAGATCCACTCAGTATATCCCACCAATGAAATCTCTTACATCATATCAGACAGACAGAAAATAACTGTAATAATCTTATTCATCTGAAATAAGTGCTCCAGAAAAGTAAAAGGTGGGATGATTGAGATGGTTTGAAAGAGTTGATTTCTCAATACTAGATATTGTATGTGGGACAGTGGGAGCATAAATCGGTTGCCTCCAAATTAACCATTCATTTCATGTGAGGCACAATTCTGAACACCAGTACAATAAACTTTGTATTGGCAATGTTTCTAACACCATATTTTCAAGATGGACATTGTTGCTCACTTGGCCTATATAATATAACATTTACTGCTGATGTTAGAGCTGACAATAAATTAGAAAATAACAACTATTAAAACAATGTTTACACGAATGTAAGAATGTTAGAACTTACATTGTTCCTGCTACGCGTGTGCTAACATGAGTCATGTTGGGTGGGATAAGCTTTGCAAGACCAAAATCGGAAATTTTGGGTGTTAGGTCTTTGTCAAGGAGGATATTGCCGGCTTTGATATCTCTATGAACAATATGTGGTCGTACTTCCTCGTGAAGGTAGGCTAGCCCACGTGCAATCCCAATGGAAATTTGGCATCGTGTCCGCCAACTGAACTGAATGCTACTGTGACCTTCACCTGAAAGTTAACAAGCTATAAAACAATTAGTGTGATAACCCGGATTTTTAAAACCTTTATTCATGTATTTTAAATGAAGCTTATGGTTATTTTAGAAAACAAAAATGTTTTTAAAACAATTTCAAAAATGCCAAGCTTGTCCCTTTTCTCTTTATAAACCCATGGCAGCTTATTTCATTTCACTCTTCACTTTGAAAACTTGAGAGAGTTAGAGAGCAAGAGAGGGCCGTGAGCAAGGGGAGGAGTAAGCTGCCGGATTTGTCACCCGAGTTGCAGGACTTCACATTTTTTACCTTCAAGAGGTGAGTTAATGCATGTGTTTTCATTTTCCTTCCTTTTTGCATGGATATTTTCGGATTTGAGGGGCTTGGGAGCTTGGTTTTGGGTTTTTGGTTTTCTTATGGTGTTTAGAAGGTGTTTTGGGGTTGGTTTCTTGGTTAGGATGGTGGATTTGAGAAGCTTTGAGGATATGGTGGCATGAATGTAAGATTAATGGGTTTCATGGGTTTTGTATAAGTGTTCATGGTGGATCTTTGTGGTTATTCTTTCATTTTGAGTTTGGGTGGTAGATGAAGTGATTTTAAGGTTGCATGTTGATGGATCTAAGTGTTTTAAGGGTTGATTTTGAGGCTTAAGGTGTTTGGGTGAAGTTTTGAGGAAGTTAAAAGCCATGACAGCTCGGTTGCATGCTTCAGAGTTGTCCATTACCGATAATGCTAGGAAGCATTATCGGTAATGCCTGTTTCTGGCTTGGGCAGAGAGCAGCCATTACCGATAATGCTCCCTAGCATTATCGGTAATGCATGTTTTCTTCGGATGGTAGCAAGCTGACATTACTGATAATGGCTTATAGCATTATCGGTAATGGGGCTTTGCAGTCTCCTATTTTCTTCTTTAATTATTCATTTGAGAATAACTTTGGCATCCGGTCTCCGTTATTTATGTTCTTTATATGTAGGGAAAGCTTGTGAGGCCTAGTTTCTGATTTTGAGGTTAAATAGCATAGGCAAGGGTTTGATGTATGTCCTTTATCATTTTTCTTTCAGATCAAGATAGTTCTGAGGACTATCCTTTCACTGGCTAGCTTGCATATCACAGGACACTGCTAGGATTGGTCTTTTGCCCTGGTTAAGGTAGAATACTAAACCTCTCTAACATTAATGAAATGTGATTTATACTGTATGCTTTACAGGGATGCTTTTCAAATATGAAATGTTTTTATGAAATGACTATGATGCACGGAACATATTTGTTTATAAACTTTGGTGCGGTGTGTTTATGATTTTCAATGATGGCATATGAACTGCTTACTTCATTCTTGTTTTGAATGATGGATGTGTTTTATTGAAATGATGATATGATATAAATGCCATTCATTACTGTATTCATGCTCGTTTGGCAATGGTTATATGTATATGTGTATATATATATATATATATATATATACACAGGCCAGTTACAGTGAGCGACTCGCTCATTGAGCGAATCCCGCAATCCCAATACAAATTGCATCAAACGGCCATTCTTTGTTGCACGAAAATCACTCCCCGACACGACTCTGTGCTTTGACAGCTACGCGCGTGGTATGGGTAATGATCCAACCGCAAATGTGAGGGTTGTGGCTGGTCCCTTTTTCACGTTTTAGAATAGACAAATGCACCAGCCGCTTAACGATCTATTAGTAGCTGGCCCCATTTTCACTTTTTAAAATAGACAAATACACCACCCACAACCCCTCTATTAGTAGCTGGCTCCACTTTTAATTTATAGAATAGACAAATACATCAGCTACAATCCCTCTATTAGTGGCTGGCCCCATTTTCACTTTTTAGAATAGACAAATACACCAGCCGCTTACCTATCTATTAGTGGCTGCCCAATTTGGAACCAACCGCAAATATGATAACCAGTGGCTGGCCCATTTTTTAAAAAAATCAATTATTTTAAACCAGCATTTTTTTTTCCACCACATGTCATTTGTTAGAATACCCATATTCATTACAAATAATAACCCTAAACCCTAAACCCTAAACCCTAAACCCCATGGATTTGGAATGTTAAATAGTCTTTCCACCCAAATGCAGTATAATCAATAAGAGTTTGTTAAAGTTTGTGGGCCATAGTTCAAAATAAATTATTTTAAGGTCATATATTTTAGTACTGCTTATCAATTTTATTTTCACAATAAATCACGGTGATCAAACGGTCGATTTATGAAAAGCTACCCATGGAAAAATGACGATATTATGAAGAACAAATTAAATGTAATAATTTTTCATAGTGACATTTGTCAGAAACCAACCGTTGGATCATTGTGATTTTTGGCGAACATGAAATTGACAAGCAATTCATCTAATCTAACGGTCAGTTTTTCAAAATATGCGCTACATTTGGCCCTATTGAGGACACCTCTTGAAGCTTTACGTAAGGTATAACTTATAATAGCATCCTTATGTATATAAAATTTTTAAAAAGTCAGGGGGTCCATGTCCCCCCATGCCATTCCAATTTGGTTCCGGCACTGATAATCATGGAATTTAGCTACTCATGTAATTGTAATTAAACATATTTAAGAAAAATAAATAAACTGAAGAAATTTAACTTAACTTGAAAATTCTACTATAAATTGCATAAACTAAAAATAAAAATAAATTGTTCTATTACAAGAGAAATTAGATAACTAAATTATATTAAAACTGAAATTAAATTAACTAAGTATTATAAACTATTTGAAAGAAAAGAAGAAATACAAGAAAGAAGAGAGAAAATGAAGGCTAAAGCTAAGCTAAGCTAAGCTTCTTGGAATGAATCCTGAAGATGTCCTTAATAGTGCTTATATAGAGATTTTGATGAGAAAAGTCCAAATTACCATTCAATATCTTCGAATCAGCATGATTTGGCAAAATGGATTACCATTACCGATAATGAGAAATGTCTCTATTCTAAAAAGTGAAAATAGGGCCAGCCACTAATAGAGGGGTTGCGGCTGGTGTATTTGTCAGTTCTAAAAATTGAAAATGGGGCTAGCCACTAATAGAGGGGTTGCGGCTGGTGTATTTGTCTATTCTAAAATTTGAAAATGGGGCCAGCCATTAATAGAGGGGTTGCAGGTGGTTTATCTGTCTATTTTAAAAAGTGAAAATGGGGTCAGCCACTAATAGATCGTTAAGCGGCTGGTGCATTTGTCTATTCTAAAACGTGAAATGATGTTCTATGAAATGTGATTATAACTGAACTAAACTCACACCTTTTTAATACTTTTTATTGAAACTGGATATCAAATGCTTTATTTATATGTTATTTGTATCTGTATTATTACTGTTGGTTGAGGTTGTATTACTACTGGGCATTCCAAGCTCATGCTGTGTTTTATACAGCAGATTCACAGGTCTGAGAGGAGTTCGACTGTAGGGAACTCTACTCAGGTTGCATTGGGGTTAGCAGTGTTCTGGGCTATTGTGCATCAGTCTCTTTAGCTGCATTTCGTTGGCAACACTTGGATTATTATTATGTATTTGATATCGTATATGCCAGGGTTGTTGGCATTTATGTATTGGTACATTAGACTCTGTTTGAACTACTTGGTAATGGACATATGTATGCACTTGACATTTCATATCATGTTGTTATATATTTATTTCTTTCTATCTTGAGTATGGAAATATGAATGAGTAGTATAGGTTGTACCTTCGCCTTGACATGTGTCGACCTACCCGAGAGAGTCTGTACAATTGTCAGGTTGGGGCGTTACATTTAAGCTAAATTTAATTCAATGGAAATAAAATCAAGTTAAGGATCGAGTCAGTGCAGTTGGATGAGTTGTGTTTGATAATGAAGTCTGAGATTTTATGCTAGGATTCTGAAGTAATGCACTTTTCATAATGAATAAGGGGCTTATAGCAAACCTATAATCCTGAAAGAGACTCCCACAACAATAACAACAAATTCTGGTTTTCAACAAACTGTCTAAGTTTCATTTCCCCCAAAGACAAGGATGGTGAGAGTGGTTCAAAGCCACCTCCAGATCAAGCTACTTTCCCATGGTGAGAAAAACAGATTCAATAAAAAATGAGGAAAAGTATATTTCAAAATTTAAATAAATAACAATAACAAACAAAGAAATTATGGACTTACCGAGAAGCGTTTGTGAAAGACTATTATTTTCAAGGTAGTTATAGACCAAAATTCTATGGTCTTCATCCACACAACAGCCATAAAGCTTAACTAAATTTACATGCTCTATATCTGAGATCACTTTGATCTCTGTCAAGAACTCCCGCACCCCCTGTCTAGATTCAGCTGAAAGAACCTTTATAGCAGCAATCTTCCCATCTTTAAGCCTTCCCTGACCATCAATAAATTATTTTCCAATTATTATAATGAATATGCCAGTCATCAGAAGCAAAAATAACTCAGATTGTCACTATCCAAAAATGTACATTTAAGAAAATGCAGGTACCTTATAGACAGAGCCAAAACCTCCCTCCCCAATTTTATTGGCTGGACTAAAATCTTCAGTGGCATTTCTTAATTCTTTATAAGTGTACAGATGAACATTGGGGAGACCTGAAATCGCTGTTTGCAAATCAAAAACCTGATTAGAAGCTTTTAAAATAAGGCATAAGCAAAAGATTCGGGGACATCGATGACAAATTTTCTTCTTCCAGGCATATACCCAAGGCCATAAATTTTTTCTTTCTGAAAAAATAACAATTCTAATCTGTCCAAAAAAAATTTCAATATGCTATTTTTGAATGTATGAACAGTTTTGCAGTTTACCTTCATCAAATTCAGTAGTTTGTTTAGATGAGGAATCTACCCTCCTACCAAATAAGAACGAGAAACAAGGCATAACTGTCTGATACACCAAAGACTAGCCTTTCTACGTCAATTGTATACAAATGCTGCAGACAAAACCAAGTCCAAGACCTGCCAAACTGAACCATGGGAAACAAATATTGATGCCAAATCAATTGTTGAGCAAAGGTAAAGCTAAATTAGTTTGAAAAGACCATTGTTAATTTGGGCTAAAGTATTAATCAATCCAGACAGGAAACTTGAAGTCTAGGGAATTTGAAAACAGAGTGAAAGCAAGAGTCCTTTGGAAGAGAAAGCCCATGGAAGAGAAGGCCTATTCTAATATTCAGAATGACTTCGTATTGGGATCAGAATTCCGAAACATGAATTCAGCCTCTTATCTCAGTTTCTGAGTAGAGGAAATAATGAAATAGTTTAAATTCTTCCATAATAAGTAAATTGCACACAAAACATAAAGTAGGAGCTCGCACTAATAATTTAGATATTGTTAAAGAAAACTACAATATTCGGACATTTTTAAATCAATACAGCTAAACGTATATGTATATGTATGTATGTACTGTCTTGATAGACTAAATGCTTTGACATGAAAATACTGCCATTGTGCATTGCTTACAAAAAATGTTTATTCCACATATCAACCTGCAGTGAAACAATAATATTTCCAGTTGGATGCATTGAACAAATTTTATTACAGTAACAGAAAGTTAAGGAAGGCCAATATTGCTTGAAAGAAGGGGAAAAAAAAAAAATACTGTCTGCACTTTGAAATGCCACACGCTAATAGAACAAGAAGTGGATTGATCCAACCCAAAGCCATTGGTAAATAGACGATTGGAGCAAGTTCACCTCAAATTTTATTAGAAATCATATAAACCACCAACTCAGAACAGGAAACTAAATAATCCAAGAAAAAATAGATAGTCTTTAAAAAGACCAAAAACTCTTCTCTAATTTTAGTGGGAACAGAAGGTAGACCAATATTTATATCTTAATGTGGCACTCATATCTACTAAGCTCCTCTGTTGAATGCTCTCTTTCACATCATTCAAATTTTGACTTTAACATTTTGTCTTTCCCTTGTTTAGGATGTGGGAAATGATCTAAGAAACACCCTCTGAGCAAACCCATGTTATGTAGGAGTTATTTATTTACCCATGTTTCTGTAGTTAACAGTATCAGGAGTTTGTATTATCCTTGTGGACCAAAGGTCAGTTTCCAAGTACTTGATGCAATAGAAACAATCATGAGGTGTTAATATCATCCCTTCGGGATGTTTATTTGGGCAAGCACTGACCCTAATGAAAAGTCTAGCTTTTCAATTCTGACTGCAAGAGATATATTCATTTAGATATTTTGTTTAATTTCATATAAGTGATAAGAAGCACCAAAGCCCAAGCATTTTGTGAATCCAACTAAGTACCTGGGAGTCAATTCAATTGGGTGATGTTTAGACGCCCTCGACAATCAGATTAGTTCCACTTGGTTCACACAGCTTGTTAACACATAAGTTGAAAGTTTAATATATAGCAGCTATCATAATCACCAAAGAAAATTGAAAATATGGTTATTTATCGAAATCTTATAATGGGCTAATTTCAAACTTTACATAATGGGCACATTTCAAATGCTATGAGAATACAATTTTACACGGGACAACAAGAAGTCCATGGCTGAAGATTTAAAAAACAAAAGCTCAACATCCTCAAGCCGTTTCTTCTCTAACTGGAGCAAAACAATATGCTAGGAAATCCAAAACTTAAGAGACAAAATATGATTAGGGTAAAATCTGAAAACCAAGGGGTAATTATCTTGCACTCTCAACATTTCACCCATTTTAAACCTATAAAATCAGTATTTGAAATGGAAAAAATCAGTTGCACTACTTTCATTGAATAAAAAAACCCCTTGGATAAAATAAAATAAAAAAAATAGTGCCTAGAACGGAACACACAGAGGAAAACAAAACCTTAAACTCATAGTTAGTTAAATCTTTTGTGTTCTTTTCACCTTTTTCCCCTTTTTAGGGCAAAAAAATGAATCTACAATAATGTACATCAATAAATATAAAGCCAAATCGATGGATTTCTATTGAAATAGGTTCTCTACGAAAAATAAAGTCTTATCATATATAACAACTCTCACAAATCGACAAAGCCTTAAATCCCAGGTAATTGAGGTTGAGGTTGGCTAAATGAATCCCTTTCCACCGTTCAGCTCCATAGAAGACCATTTCCTTCAATAAAACATAAGCTATCATGTATTTTTTTTCACCACCTGAACCAATGTTTCGCTCAACCGTCATCCCATCCTTCTAACACTTGGGGGGGGGTTGAATTCAGTGAGATGTATAGCTGACAAACCACATTTTGCAATCTGAACCTTACAGCTCCTAATAGAAATCAGAGGCATATAAAATAAAAGAGAAGAGAGTAAAACTTATTTCTAAAATAACTACACCGACTTTTATAATCATATATGTTCAGAACATTTCTCAATTATTGAATTTTCTTTCAGTTCTCTCCAGCTGAATGCTAGAGCAGTCCACTCCTTGAGAAATAAACAGACAAAATTAAGTGTTGTGCCACTCAATATAAGAAGAAGGCAAGTTCAAATTATCGATTAAACTCGCATTCCTAGGCAGTTTACTTTCACGTGCACTTAAAAAACAGTTGAAACAAGAAACATGAAAGGAAAAAAAAAAAAAATTATTAACACAACTGTGCACGAAACCCACGTATTTGCTAATTTGCACATAGGATTAAGAGTTACTTAGCAGTCAAACTCGCACATGGGCTTTGTTTCAATTTGATACTAAACATATCATTTTTCTCAGTAAAAATCTATCACCCTTCTGAGCTTACTATGCAACGATTTAGGTGATTTCTTTAATTTCTTTCTTTTTTATTATTTTGAAACCAAGACAAAATAAATCATAAATTTTCCGAATCTTGATATCTGCTTTTCATTTAATTTCATCAGAATTCATGGCAACCAAACAGAGTAATAATCAAAGCAAAGGAAAAGAAAAGCAACTATTGTACTCAAAGGGGAGATGTGAAATCTGTCAAATTAATCGGAACCCGAAACAAAAACGCCCATAGCACACTTACACAAATAATAATAAGAAGAAGAAAAGCTAAAGAAGAGAAATTAAAAGAAACCCAGATGGGATATATACCTCAGAAGCTCAGGGAACGAAACAAAGTAGGCTGAGAGAGAGATCGATCAAGAGAGAGAGAAGCGCAGGTTACGGAATGTTGGGGAGGCGCAGGATAAGAGAATTTTGGGAAATGGTCTGGCTTAAGTCCGCGGAAGGGACGCGGACTTTCTCAGAATTTTCAAACTGCTATTTGGTGAAGACGATTATATAACTATGTATGTATCATGTATGAATGGGAGAAAGAGTGGAGTGGCATTTTCCAATGATAAATTGTGAGACAAAGTCTAAGTTCGTGACCGAGTCAGCATTGGTGCCGTACGTGGATACTTTACGGTGTAAAGAAGGAGGAGGAGGAAGAGTATAAATTGTTGTAGCGTTGAATATGTAAATAATTTGTAAAAGACTAAAAGCCGGCCTCCTATGTAGATTAATGGTCAATTTTCTCCATCACTTTTCCAGCTGTTCAAACTTCAAAATTTTGGAATTAATCCGAGGGAGGGGCCCACACGAGGCTGCCTTCTCTTCATAAATATATATATATATATATATTATTCCTCCCTAATGTGTGCAAAATGAGTTTGTTTGACAAACTTTTTCTTTTTATTATAATTAATTATTACTTTTGGTAACAACACTTAGATATGCTTAATAGAAGTAACATATTCAGATCTTAGCTATCTCTCTTTAATCAACTATGGCGGCGCACTAAATTCTACTTCTACAACTAACTTTTTAGTAAAAAAAACCAAAAAAAAAAAACTTTTTAGTAACTACAGCTAATTGGGTCGGGGTTTATCTCTCTCTCTATATATATATATATATATATAAACTTATTTTAATAGACCTTTACTATATCTGTTTTTCACATTCCTACTCATCATCTTTTAATTATAAAATTCACATCTCAGTCAATGTCTATGAGTAAAAACCATAAAAGTTGGTGCTATGTATTCCATATACCTTCCATTAAATGATCGCATCACTTATTACAGAGCTACCTTTTTTTCTTTTTCTTTTTGATGTATAGTAGCACTAAGACTGCTAGAGTTTTTATTAATATATATTCGTACGGACTTCTACTGAGTCCTATTATTTAATTTTATTTATTCAGAGTAATAGAACATCCAATTATTGGCTGTAATTTTAAGTTTTATTGGGTCAAAATAAAAGTTAATCGTATGCTTGCTTTCACATATTTAGAAATATGGATAAGATGTGTGAGGTTGACTAGATAAATTACTTATCTAATTTTGATATGGACACAAGGTGTATGATGAAGCCAAAAACTGGTTCACCGAGAGAGATATTTGGACTTGCAAAAGTGAAGAACATTAGTGTGGTGTTAGCCAAAGATCCTCTGACAGTCAAGTGAGTCAGCACTACGATAGAGAGTAAATTCTTGCTAGGAAGCTAAAACTTAAGGTTTTCAAACAAACTTGAGAATTTATACCTTCAGAGTTCAGATCTTGGTCAGTTAAGTGCCTAATAGAATTGGGTTCAACCTACATGCTGGGTAATTATGATTAGCCGAATCTTCTAGTTTCGGGTTGTTCTGCACACATGCTACCCTAATGCATTGTCCAATCCAGTGGCTTGATTGACTTACGCCTTGGCTGTTAGTTGAATATCCGGCCCGTATAGGACTGGTGTTGCTTTAGGGTCTGCTCTCTAGTCGTTGTCAGGAGAATATACATTTTTATGTGCTCAACCTTCTCAGGTAGTGGATGTGGGCATCTCGCCCTACCCAGCTTGCCGCTAGTACCCCTCCTTCCCCTAACAACTTTCAATCCCACCTCCAACCCCAACCGAATTTCACTATGCCGAACCCTGGATTTCACTATGCCTGAAACGCATTTCACTACGCCGGACGCCAGATTTTACTATGCCAGAAACTCATTTCACTACGCCGGAAACACGTTTCACTGCGCCGGGAATGCATTTCACTACGTCGAAAAATGAATTTCATATCCTGAAAATTGATTTCACTATGCTGGAAAAAAGAAAAACAGAAAAAAGAAAACACTAGTGATTCTCGGAGTTATAAGCTTGAATATCTTAGGGAAAAAAAAATTACAGTATGTGATTCTTGGGTTGTGAACTTGAATATGAGAGGAAAAAAGAAAAAAAAATGAAAACAGTAGGTGTTTCTTAGCGTTGTGAATGAAAGAGAGAGAGGGGGGGAGAGAGAGCAATAATATAGTGAATTTGCCGTTAGAGGTCATGTCGGTAAAGGAGGTCACTAGAAGAGGGGCCACACCCCAACAGATCACTGATGTGCTGCGACGACAGCTCTTGCACTAACCGATCACTTCAACGGCTGGATCTCATCAGATCTGGAACGATATATCGGAGAAGGAATAAGATTAGCGGCTGGATTATGGTAAGATCAACCATTGATGTTGGTCGCCGATTAAATGGTTTAGTTGTCGTTCGTGTTGTCAACGTTGTGTTGAGAGCTTGCCGAAACACTCCGGCATTAGTTGATCTGCAATTGTCTTCACCACTCTCTTTCTCTCATCAGTGTCGGGGCCATGGTGTCCACACTCACCAGCATCGGGACCATGCCGAAGATGCTTTAACCTCAATTGAAGCATTAGTGGTGGAGATCTCTCGGCTCATCCTCTCGGAAACTCCACTTTTCTATCTCTTTCTCTCTTCACCACTTTTTCACAAATTATGATCTAAAAGAATGAGAGAGTCGTAGCCTATATTTTGCTGCTTCTATGCTTCCATGTCCGGTGGAAAAAGAAAAAAAGGAAAATGAGCTGGATGCATTAGGAGGGACGGTGGGATGCTAAAGGCATTGCTATCCTTTAAATAAATATATTTTTTAAAAATAGGACTTTAGGGAGTAAAATTTTACTAGTCAGGACTTTTCAAAAAATAAAAAGTTTGGGAGGATTTTAAGCATTAAACATCTTTAACATGGGACTTTTAGCCTAATAACACTTTTTTAAATGTGCAACTGACCTAGAATTGTTAAGGGTTTTTCTTTCATTCTCCAAAATGGTACGCACTCCTATTCTTCATTCTATTTTGCATTGATCCTCTATCCTATGTTTTTCAGATCTTAGGGTTAAAGGTTTTTCTTTCATTTTCCAAAATGAAATGCACTCTTATTTTTCATTTCGTTTTGCATTGATCATCTACCCTATGTTTTTCAAATCTCAAGGTTTCTTTCATTCTCCAAAATGGAACGCACTACAATTTTTTATTCCATTTTGCATTAATCTTCTATCCTATGTTTTTCATATCTTAGGGTTTCATTAAGGATTTTTCTTTCATTCTCTAAAATGGTAAAAGGAAATCGAATGGAATGGATTCGCAATGGAAGTCGAACATTAAAAATTTTACAAGGGATGAATCCATCATCAAAATCCAGCAGGGATTCGAACAAGCATAGAGTCACAAGAATATAAAACAAGAATGTATATTTAACAAACTTAAATAATACTAACTTGGTTGCCTTTCGATTTAGTGATCGTCGAACTCAAGCTTCAAAAGGATGAAGCCTCCAAAAGTATCCACACGAGCACAACACCTTTAGAACCCTTGCAACTTTCAACTCTTGAAGAGAAGCAAGCTAGAGAGGCTAGTGGGATTCAGCTACGAGAGAGAGGGAGAGAGAGAGTGACGGCCCTAGGGTGGTTTGTCCATCTAATCTTAGCCTCCACTTGATGATGGCTAGGGTTGCTTAGTGGTAGCTTGACCCATCACCCCATATTTATAGATAAAGTTCCCTTTATTTGCTATTTGATCTCTCCCTTATTAACTATTAATGATAAGGATCAAATTAACAATAAATAAGAATATACACCTCTCTTTAATTCTAAAGACTCACTTATGCCCTATTTGTTAGAGATATGCCCTAAAACCAATCCTGAAGGGCATATCAATTTCATATAATATTAATAAGAAGATATAACTTATCTTGAATATTTGTAAATATATATGATAAGGTCCATGAATAAATGATAAGAGAAATATTCATCTTAAGTTGTTGAGATAGAGAGACGGATATTTCTTACACACATTTATTCTAAAGAGTTCCTAATCATAGGTTTATTAAAGTGGACTTTTATAAACCGCTAAGAGTAGCACATATTTAAACTAGCTTCAATGGGAGGATAGGTAGTCTTTTCTATCGGTGTAGTGACACTATAGTTAATCTGTGGGTGCATATTAGAGAATATGTACACTGAACATGATTTGCAAGAATATTCTTATGGAGTTTAAGTCAAAAGAATATTCTTTGGTTACGTCCATTCATTTGGTAATCCTTAGACTTGAGGCACCATAGTTACCTTGTACATAAGACACTAGGGTTTGATAGTATCTCGTACATCCTTAACCATAAGGGTGTAATCGGTACTCATTTGCTCTAGTGGGTTATGTATGAAGGTAAATGAGTGCGCAAGAAGGAATCACCACTTTCATCTTTGATGAAAGAGAATGTCATGGTTTGTTCACAAAGATAATTCTCGGTTTGAAACCCATGGCCATGGTGATAGGTGAACTGTGAAAGTGTTTCATTAAGTTCATCTTATTGAGAATTATATTTTGTAGAATATATAACAAGTTGTTAAGATATGGTTTGACTTAATAACCATGCCTGAATATCTTAACAGTGACTTGAGAGTTGTAAGTCTCTGTATCTCAATACTACTTGAGATACTACTCTCTATCATACTATCTAAGGACTTTATCATGAACAGTAATTAAACACAAGTTTACATGATAATAAAAGCCATTTCATAGATGAATAAAGTTTCATACATGATTATAATGAAATATAAGTTCCCTAGATACAATCTAATGATTGGTTTTAGGGCATACTTCTAACATAGACAAGCTATGGTTAGTACATGTAGTACTTGAAATTATATGCACTCCAAGTGTTTAATGAAATGTCCAAAAGAATGTTTATTTCCATTTAGCACAATTATGCTTTTATTGTTAAATCCTCTATCAAAGACCATTCTTCAATGGATCCTAGATGAGATTTCCTTTCAAAATGCTTTTAAAATTAAATCCCCATCAAAGACCATTCTTCAATGGATCTTAGATGAGAAATCCTTGAGAGAAATTCATATTTCTTAGTTACGGATGGAATGAAACCCAAGAATCCAACCATTTACATTCCATTGTCTTTTTCTTGAGTTTAGTTATTTTAGTTACTCTCTACAACTCCCACACACAACCACAAGCTTTTACACTTTTATTTTTATTCTTTGGGTAGCAACACCTAAGAATTTAACATTAACTTCACATCCAATCCATGTGGAAATGACCATGGGTCCTCCCATGTATTATTATGCTTGACGACATTTGATCCTACGCTTGGAATTATTGAGCATCACTTTTGAGTTCAAGCAGCAAGTATATTGAGCTAAGAGGCGTAATGGTCCTCCTAAAGACTCTCATGATATGAAAGAAAAGATAAATGAATGCATATTAAACTTCCACTTTCTTAATCAAACCAAATAGGGCATAACACCAAAGCTCTGGCTTCCCAAAACCCTAGCTTTGTTCCTAAAACCTTAGAAAAGTTCCAAGGAAAAAGAAGAATGGAACAACTAAGTAAATGAATGAAAATGAGAGTCTATCAATAGACTCTCTATCGATAGAGACATGTGAAGGATATCCATGAAATCGTGCGGAATAAAAACTTTTCATGGAATAAGATGAACCAAGATCACATGATTCATTGTATAAGCCAAATATAAACCTTAAAATAATGTAAACACTTACATTGATAGCCTTTAGAAAGATTAAAAGAAGGTAAAAGCAGCCCCAAAACTATGAGAGCCTCCAAGATAGTCCACACTAGGTCAAGCTTAGAGAGAATGAGAGAGTGGGATAGCAATAGGGCGGCTAGGGTTTTCTCAAAACCCTTAATGATGATCTACTCTAACTAGCTGGCCCTACTAGTGGCTATTTAATATGTGGAGTGCTAGCTCCTTTAGTAATAGCCAACCCTATTAGGTTTTCATAATTCATAATTTGAAAAACCCTAATGTAAAAACTTATTTTTTACATATTGATCCAAATAATAACTTTTATTATTCTAATCAATTATAATTAACTTTTAATTATAATTATATATATATTTTTTTATATTAAATTAAGCTACCACCTATATGTGTGTGACCTCTTAGGTTCACTATAACCTAGTAGTAGGTATTTAGGATAAATAATTTATCCTTCAAATAAAACCACTTTTATTTAGGGTCCAAATTAGAACTCTTCTAATTTCCCTTTGAGAAATAAATTTCTCTTGGGCCACTACTAGTCCTGAGTGACATATAGCAATATATCAAGACACACCCTAGGTTGTGTGAAGGTTTATCATAACACAGTGAACCCTTCAGTTACAATTAAGGTACAATTCAATCATTCAATCATAACACAGTAACCCAAAGTTGTTGTTTGACATGCAAGTAAAACTCCATTCAACAAACTCAATCAATGATCACATTCAGTGTACTTGTTCTTAAACAAGCACCCACAGGTTTGCCCTAATGTCATTACATAAATGACTTAAGACTAGTCATTCTCCATATTGAGCAGACATAACCTGTTTAAGTCTATCCGGATTATTAATGTCCAATAAATAATCCTATGACTAGGAATATTTAAGAAAAAAGTCTTTAACAATATAAGTCTCCTTATCTCAACTCTTGAGTTCTTATATTGACATTCTTTCTAAGGACTTATCATGAACATAATAACAATACAAGACATGATAATCAAAAGCCCATATTATTAATCAATAACAATAATACACGAATCAAGTTTATATCCCAAATTACACCAATGAGATTGGCTATTAGGGCATACTACTAACAATCTCTCACTTGCACTAAAGCCAATCGCCCATGTATCTCATACCCATCTTTTCAAGATGTCGATCAAGACTCTGAATAGTCAATGCCTTAGTGAATGGATTTGCTACGTTAGTGAATGGGTCTGCCCCTATATATATATATATATATATATGGCAGAATAAAAACTCAACTCAACTTAAAGAACCCTTGTCACAACAAAATAAAGCATAAGATTTAATATTCACATCAAAATAGATGACCCATTGAAAAAAAGTATAGAAGCAAAACATGATTTCATACACTATAAAATTAATTGGTCAGCAACATGAAAATGGTTTTTCACTAATACTTGAGGAAATGATTAAATAATATCATTGGCAGCAGCTCCCAATTCGGCCAAAGCTGTAAGAGCCTCAAAGACATAAGGGCAATGCCTGTCAAAAGGAGGACAAATGTACTATTAGAAAGCTAAAATCAGTACAAACTTATATAAATTATTCTTACAACAACAAATATATTAGTAATAAACAAAAAAGCCCACACATAGGTGAATATCTGGACGCAGACATAAATTGCAGTACAATTTGTGGGTGTGGAAAGAATAATTCATTAGGTAATGGCAATCAAACAATAAAACATAGACATGTCTAAACATGAACAAATGTGAAACTATGTAATGTACATGTTTAGACCTAGCATAAGGAAATTATAGAAAGCACACCAGAAATTTTTACATTCTTGGTCCAGTATCTATAAAAAAAAGACAAATCTGCTTAAAAAAAAAAAACAAACCCTATTCCACCCAACCAACAGAGACATCAAACAAGCATAAGAGAGGAAAAATAACCTGGAGGCCTTCACCTGAGACCATAAAACGAATATCAGAAAAAGAAAATTACATTTATATACTAAATATATACCCATATCTATCTATATAAATATAAAAAACAAACCCTATTCCATCCAACCAACAAAGACATCAAATGAGCAAAAGAGAGGAAAAATAACCAGGAGGCCTTCACCTGAGACCATAAGACGAATATTAGAAAAATAAATAGAGAAGCTAAAGCAAACCAAAATCCAAAAGCTCAAATACAATGAACGAAACAAAAAGTAAACTAAGGAAAAAGAGAGATACCCACATCACAAATAGAAGCTATAGTGCTATCACCATGAGAAAGCTCGAGAAAGAGGGACAAAACCACAAGGTAAAAATACCCACAAAGGAAATAGAAGCTATAGTGTTATCACTGCAACGAAGCTTGAGAAAGAGAGAGAAAGCCACCATTGGAATCGGAATAAAAGATTAACAAAGAGAACCTTCAACTGACACAAAAAGAAAAAAAATGAGACAAAAACAAACCATTCGGCATCGGAAATATGGGACTCTATTGCCTGCAACAAACAGAGAGAGCAGACGATCGGGAGGCCAGAAGTCTCGAGTACATGCCTGGAAGCAGACTAACTTGAATAACCAATTTTCTTTCCTCTTTCCTCTCTGGATTCTCTGGATTGCGTCTTACCCTGCATCAAAGAGTAGGAGTCCAAAGTACCCCAAAAAATACAGGCAAAAGATACACAACACAATAATATATAACAAAACACACCCCAAAGAAAATATGGCAAGAAGATGAACATACACACAGGCCAAACATACAAAAAAGATAAAGCAGGAACATGAATACCGCGTTAAAAAGGAAAAGAGTTATGGAGAAAGAAAAAAAGAGAGAACAACGGGAAATATATTTCACATGTTAGCAAATCTCACCGCAGAACTGCCTGAGTACGCTTTATCTGCAGAAGTAGAAAACTGTAAGCTGTGAAAAAAAAGTCAATCAGCGCGCTAAAAAGGAAAAGAGACAAAAAGAGGGAGAAGGAGAGAGAAAGCAAAGAGGAAAAAATCTACATCACTTGTTTGTAAAACTCTCCGCAGAATAGCCTTAGAAAGCTTATTCTACAACCTGTATGGAGAGAGACACATGAAAAAAAATGAGAGAGACGAGAGAAACACATGCCAAAAATGAGAGAGACGAGAGAGAGAGAGAGAGTAGTCTGGTATTAGGGGTGTACATCGGCCGGTTTGGTCGGTCTATACCCTCATTATATGAACCAAACCAATCACCTCGGTTTGAGGAAAATGAAAACCGTTAGGGACCATGGAACTCATGATAACCAACCAAAATAAGGGATGTTTTTCAGCTTGGTTCGGTCGGTTTATCATCGGTTTTGATAGACACTAATTTGAAAAAAAAAATAAAATAATAATAAAATGTGTCACCCAAATTTTTTTTTATTGCCAACTCCTATGTTCTCTCTCTTTTCAACTACTAGCAATGCAAAACCTATCATGCATGAAGTAATTTGAAAATTGTGTCACCCAAAATCAACCACTAGTAATTGGAACCTATTATGCATGAAGTAATTTGAAAATTGTGTTACCCAAAATCAACTACTAGTAATTTTCAAATAAAAACCTATTATGCATGAAGTAATTCACACTACCAATTACCAATTTCCAAAATAAGTTCCAATTTGGCTAATTCATACAACTACAATCAAACAAGCATGCATTATGCAAATAGTAGGGGTGTACATCGGTCGGTTTGGTCGGTCTATACCCTCATTATATGAACCAAACCAATTATCTCGGTTTGAGGAAAATAAAAACCATTAGGGACCGTGGCACTCATTAAAACCAACCAAATAAGGCGGTTTGGTTTGGTTTTGGTTGGTTCAATCGGTCCCGGTCGGTTCTTGAACACCCCTATCTGGTATGGAGTGGAGCACAAGAAAAGAAAGCTTCTTCCACAAGCTACGAAAAATATCTTCTAGAGTGAGGAGAGAGAGAGAGAGAGAGAGAGAGAGATAGAGAGGAGACTGCACAGCTTGCCACGGAGCAAGCATACAGACTGCACACCCTATCGGTTTCACACCCAAAAACCAAAATCGAACAGTGCTTTTCCATTCCATGTTCGATTTTGCCGAATTAATGTCGTTTCAAGTGCAAAAAGCAGGCGAATTTCTGCGTTTTGACCATATGAATAGTGGCATTTCAAAATCCAACTTTTTGTTCGATTTCACCGAATTGATGTCGTTTCAAGTGCAAAAAGCAGGCGAATTTCTGCTTTCTGACCATATGAATAGTAACATTTCAAAATACAACTTTTCTATACATTTACGGTTACATGGATTTTGAGATGCCAAATTTTAGCACTGGAACATCAACTTACATGAATGCATTACCGAGACTATTAATGATACTTCCATTTATATTACTGCATTACATATAGATTTGACACTAATTTGCTATAGACTGCATTACATTTTTCTGAATTTGGTTGATTCTCACCATTATTGATAATTTTAATTCTATTTGCTCTTTTTTTTTTCCTGAATTTGCCAGGGTTTCAACTAGTACTCGTCATAACTGAAGCGGAGTGATTGGGACCACAACAAGCCCACGTATCCCATAGCGATAAGCCGTTGACTACCACACCGCCCTGCTCTAATTTTTTTTTTTTTTTTTGGTAATACCGCCCTGCTCTAATTAATGTTCTACTTTCTTCTGCTTCCTGTATTTTACTGATATATATATATTCATTTTTAAAAGTTATTAATTGTGAAGTTCATTTGCAAATCTCAAAATTTTTCTGAGATAAACAGAGCAGATAGGCAGCATGAA
This sequence comes from Hamamelis virginiana, assembly GCA_017140935.1. Classification (NCBI taxonomy): domain Eukaryota; kingdom Viridiplantae; phylum Streptophyta; class Magnoliopsida; order Saxifragales; family Hamamelidaceae; genus Hamamelis; species Hamamelis virginiana. The sequence goes on along the minus strand of JAESVK010000356.1, from coordinate 123,573 downwards.
TAGCGTCGTTACGAAGGTTGCCGTTGTGGGAAGCGGAAGTGAGTAGTGCCTCTCTCTCTCTCTCTCTCTCTCCCCCTCCGTGTGTTCTTGTGTGTGTGTTTTTTTTTCATTAATTACAATTAATTGTATATAAATTGAAAGAATGTGATAATGTGTGTGGTGGGCAGTTTCAGGAGCTGTCTGTGCGGCTGTTTTGGCCAGGAATGGTGTATCCGTCACTGTGTTCGAGTCCGCTAGAGGACCTGGTGGCCGCATGTCTCAGAGAAGGTGTCTTCTTCTTCTTCTTTATTTCTTTTCTTATGTGTGCGTGTGTATAATATTGATTTCCTTTCTTTTGAACTAAAATTCGCATTATTTAATAGGACGGCTGATAAGATTATGTTATATTTAGAATAATTACATAAAATCTGCTATTTCCTTTGTTGGCTTTATCATTACTTTAAAAAATTGGGTTTTTTTTTTGTTTTTTTTTTTTGGTGGATACTCTGTCTTTTCTTTTTCATGGTAATTGTTCATTTTAAGTGCCACAATGTACGGCCATCTCCAACCATGACTCAAATTTGAGTAAAAGCTTGATTTGATACTGAGTTCTCTAGTGGCAAACTCAAATTTTTTACTCCAATCTTGTAAAAAAATTTCCCATTTCCAAATCATTTAATTTTTTTTTTACTCAATCTTTAAATTCAATTTGATCAGGAGCATTCCAGTGGCAAACTCAAACTCAAATTTGAAAAATGTATCCATTGGAGATTTGTGTTAGGGTTTGGCTCCCTTGATTTTGGTACACTTTTGAGTCTCCCTTGATTTGATACAGGTTTGAATCAAATATTGGAGCTTCATTTTAACCTGTAGTTACTCAAATTTGAATTTGAGTGCTTTGAGATGCTCTATTTAACCTTAAGAAAAAGAGGGGAAAAAAAGAAGAAGTTTTATGACATTTTAATTTCCTGGAGGTGTTTGAAATATGTTTGTATTGTGTGTAATTGGAGTAGTAGCACAAAATGGGGCTGTTATTATTGCTATGTTTTGAAATTCAAATAGAGAAATTTCTGAAGATGGAAAGGAGCTATTCTTTGACCACGGTGTTCCTTTCTTCTCTGCCACCAACACTGACGTGTTGGGTTTAATCCACGAGTGGGAAGCAAGAGGACTTGTTGCTGAGTGGAAAGAGAATTTTGGGACATTTGATTGGATCTCTAAGAAATTCGTCGACGTTGAAAAGGTTTACAATAATTGCATTCTGTCATTAGGCTTCTAGTAGCTTTCATTATTTTGCCTACATATTTTATAAACAAAATTCTTTAATAGCCAGCAATATGTGCCAGTGCTAGGCTCCATATGCCATTTTCAGGGTTCTCTTACTTATTGATATGTTTTATTTTATTTTTGTTGCTAGTCGCTTATCTATCTTGATAGTGAGGATCATATCCCTTGTGTTTGTAATTTTCCTCCGTACTAATTTATTTTGAATCCCGTCCAGTGTTGTTTGCATAAGCAAGATACATTATATTCACAAACTACTTAGGTTGCTATTTTGTGTGGACTGGAAATCATTTTATTTAAATCATATAGGTTGATATACAAACATTATGTTGTACATCTATATCTATACTATATATAAATCTAAAAATTGATCTATATCTATATCTATATATACTATATATACTATATATAAAAGTATGAATCTTGAAAAAACTTTTGATTGACCAAATTACCCCTATATAATCATAAAAGGACACAAATAGGCATAGCCCCACAAATTCTACCAACAGCTGTAATAAATAGAATTTTAAAAGTACATAAAGGAGACACAATCTTGTAAATTTCACCAATCATAAATTCATAATAAAATTTTTCTTAATTGAATTAAGATTTTCTATTTATACATATTTATTGATTCTCAAATAGAATTCAAATACATTTTAATCCTTATCTATTCAATATAATAAAATTCAAAATGCAATCAATTAAACTAAGGTAAATGCCTCAACCCTAAATTTCTTCCTTCTCATTTTCTCCCTTCATGTATATTTAACCATATTAGGGCCCGTTTGCATTAGATTTTCTTAAAATCAATTTTGGAGCTTAAATTTTCATTTGATTTAAGAGATGGGTTGATAATCACTTTTTGGATGACTTGAGAGGTGATAGGATGGATGGCAAAATTTTCATACTAGAAATGATTGTGGCATAAGCAATGGGGCTCCAACTTTTGCTACAATCATTTCTAATATGAAACTTTTGATGTGAAGACATGGTTTGAACATAATTTTAAAGAAATATGTAAAGAAATAGTTCTCCAAAAGCGAGTTTAGAAAAAGCTAAACGCAAATGGGTCGTTAGTCTTTTATTTGAAGAATAAACAAATGAGGCGAAATATATGTATATACATATATACATATATGTATATATATATATACACATGGATGCTATTATAAGGTGCACCTTACGCAATTTAACCTCAATAAGGTTAAATGTAGAGCATATTTTGAAAAACTGACTGTTAGATCAGATGAACTGCTTATCAATTTCATGTTCGCCAAAAATCACGGTGATGGAACAGTCTGTTTCTGACAAATGTCATTGTGAAAATTTGTAACATTTTTGTTATTCAAAATATTGCTACTTTTTCCTAGTAAGTTTTTTCATAAACCAACTGTTGGATCACTGTGATTTTTTTCGAACATGAAATTGATATGCAGTTCATCTAATCTAACGGTTAGTTTTTCAAAATATGCTCTGCATTTGGTCTTATTGAGGTCTCCTTACACAACTTTGCGTAAGGTGCACCTTATAATAGCATCCCTGTATATATATATATATACATATGAGGATGTCCGGACTTGACTTTTTAGCCAATGTAGGATGGATATTTTGAAAAACCGGCCATTGGATTGTATATTCTTCTTATGTATGACATGCATGCCAAAAATCACAGTGATCTGACAGTCGGTTCTAAAATATAAACTGTGAAAAACTATGACAATATCTAACGGTCACAATTTTTTACTATCTGTATTTTAGAAACTGACTGTCCGAACACTGTGATTTTTGGCATGCATGACATACATTGGAAGAATATCTATTCCAACGGTTGGTTTTCCAAAATTCCCATCTTACATTGACTAAAAAGCCTAGTCCTCACATAAGGAAGTCCTCATAAGAAAATTATTATTATATATATACTAAATTTTTATTGAAGTGTATAGAGATAAGCAAACAAGCTTAGTGAAGATGAAATGGCATTTAGGATATGGTATAATTTCTGTATTGTTACAGTTTGTTTTTATTTTTCCATTACAAGAAAAACAACAATTTCCTAGAAATTCCTTGATTTTTTTTTTTTCAAAATTTTTTACTTGCAACACATGTGGTGCACTGGTAGAATGTTTAAAAGAATGTAATACTAAACTAGAATTGGAATTTGTTGAGGAATGTTCCACCTACAATAGGCGTGCACTAGTTTGTGCAAAACTCAGAGATAGTAGTCTCTCATGGCGTCCTATACAATTTGCTGGGTTTTGCAAGACGGGTATTGCTCTTCAATCATCACATTAAATGTTATGATTTCATTTAAAGTTTTAGAGTTTTAGTTTGTCCTTTTTAGTCTATCCATATTACATTGGTATTCCTCTACTTCTTAAATTACATTGTAGCATTAACTTGAAGCAGCTCATATCTTATGGTAGCAAATTTTTCCGCTTTAAATTTGTCCAAGCCATAACCTTTCCAAGTTCCAAATTTCCATCCCTTATCTTACTTTGAACTGGGGTACTCCTACAGTTAGTGTAATGTGTTCTTCCCTTAGTTGATTTTGCTTAATCTCTCTGCTCATTTAGCTAGGATCGGTATTGCTTGCCACACTTATCTAATAAACATGCTTTTCAGTTGACAAACATTCTTTTCCATACAATGGTTATTTTTTATTGTTTTGGAATTTCCCTTAGTCCACTTGAGATTCTATAATTCAATATAAAATAGCAGAAATACATTTCCACTATAATCTTATAGCTCTAATGCTTTGGGCAACATCCTAATCAATCTCTCTCTTTTTGGATGACAAACCTAGGTATTTGAAATTTTCACTTTTGGGGCATTTCTTCTCGGTCAATCTTAACATTACTCCTTGTTGATTTGTTATTTTAGAAAAAATGCATTTCATATATGATATATTTTTATCCACTTATTGGTAATCCTAAGGCTGTGTTTGGTGCACTTGAATGGAATAAAATATGAGTGAGAAGGAATTAAAAATTAAGCAATGGAAATCTTTATTCTCAATCTTTGTGTTTGGTTGTAATAGATATGAATGCCCAAGAAAGGAATGTCAATTCTGTTCCAGTGTTTGGTATGGCCATTTAAATGATTGAATGAAATTGATTTTATTCTCTTTCATTATATTTACATGATCCCGTGTGTACCAGAAAGTCACTGAAGACATCGATGATCTCTCAATAACATATGATGAGTCTGGCTGCCCAGAAAATGTAAGAAAATAAGGGTCGTATCTGGTCACATAGAAAATGTATGAAAATAAAAGAGAAGATCAAATTTCGAGTTGAGTTTAGTTCTTCAAATTTGCTTTCAGAATCAAAATTATCGAGGGCAGAAGATTCAAATTTTTTTCATTTCTTTCTGCTCTATTTTTTTCCTTAGTTTTCTAAGTAACCAAACAGAAAGCTTGAGATTTTATAATTGGCTGAGGTTGTAGTGACAATTAGAAGATCCCAAATTTTCTTACCATTTCTTTTCTTTCCAGAAGATTTCCCGGCAACCAAACATAATAAAAGATGGATCCATAATAAAAAAAAAAGAAATATTGAAAAAACTAAGAAAGAACAATAAATTAGGATGACAATAGAACATGTAATCACCATTGTTGTTCCATTTAACAACATCTTCCCTTTATACCAACAACAATTCGTAAAACCCCTAACTTTTCCTTTCTTCACATTGATGATTTTGCAAAGTATATATACAAAATCAGAAGAAAAATGGATCCTCTATCATCAAGATCTCTCCTATTCTCACACTTCAAGAGAAAAATTAGAAAAAAGAGTTATTGATGAAAACCCTAGAAAAACTCATCAGATAATGAGCTAAACAAATCTTGGAGATTTTGGGGTGTAGATAAGGCGATGCGGTGTTTGTTTATTGCTTTTTTTTTTTTTTAAACTTTTAATCTCATCCTCCTAAGGAGTAGATTGGTCATTCCTCTTGGTTTACAGATGAATGGCTCCTTCATTTGAGGGAATAGGCCACCTCAAGGGAACAGGGATTCCTTTCCTTCAAGCTAACCAAACACTCCAAAATATATAAGGAGCAGAATAGTGATTCCATTCCCACTCTCATTCCAACATACCAAATGCAGCCTAAGATCATCCTTCCTCAGGTATGAACAAATATATATATGTCTAATCAGAACTTGAAGAATATGGGGAAAGGAGATAGCTGTAATCCATCATAGGATGCTTTGAATGCTTTCTTGCCATTTAAGTTCATTAAACCATATATATCTTGAAGCAAATATATCTTGAAGCAAAAAATGTGTGCATGCTTATAACATAAGCCATATAAATGCATATGTGTAATCCCCTTTTTGTTCAGCAACAAATTTTCTAAATATCAGTTTAATTTAGGAAGGATCAAGCAAGAAATATGTGGGTGTCCCAGGCATGAATTCTATTTGTAGAGCATTATGCCATGAGCCTGGTATGTTGTGATCTTAGTGCCTTCTTTTCAATTTGAGATTAAACTAACATAGGAAATTGCCTTATTTTTCTGCTTTTCTTTTTCTTCAGGAGTTGGAAGTAAGTTTGGGGTGGGTGTTGGGAAGATGGAATGGTTAGAGGATGAGAATTTATGGTTGTTGACAGGGATGGATGGACAAAATCTTGGTCATTTTATGGGAGTGGTTGCTTCAGACAAAAATACGTTTTCTCCCAGGTTTACAGACGTAACGGGACAATCACCGCCTCTTGGTATGATTGTTTTCCTTTAATTTTTTTTGGGTCAATATCTAAGGGTGTGTGTGCAGGCACATGCCTTTGTGAAGCCGTCTATTCTCTTTATATGACTAAGGTCTATTTTAATAAGAGGAGTTGCTTGATAAAGCTATTCACTTTTGATGTTCCATAGTTTATCTGCTCATTCTCTGATTGGTGGACCACATCAGTGGGCCTGGCCAATCGATGAACCATTAAATGGATATGATAGTCTAAATCTCATAGTAAGCATAGAATTGTACCCATTTACTGAATAACTTTCCTCAAAAGAAAGATTTGACAGCAGATATGAAGGATAGAAAGCCTGAATTTAGTGTAAGTCACTAGAATTCCTTTTAAAAGGATTGTGCATGATATGATTGGCGCAACTAAGCCCTGATGCCGCAGTTCCTCAGATTATTCACTTTAGGTGCAGTTTTTTGAGCGGTGGTATTATAAGTATCCAAGATATGGCCCTTTAAGTTAGTGATTTTTTCTACAAGAAAAAATAAATAATTTCGACCTAGTGAATTTGATTTTGTGGCATAGAAGATAATGTTTATGCTCTAAAATATAAATCACTTATTGAAAAGTAATCCAGCCAGTATCTGTTGGAATTGGGACACTTGTTGAAACAAAGTATGGTTGAAAAACAGAGTAACTGGGTTGAGTTTCTACAGCAGAGCTCTGGAACACACTGGAGAAATGAGAAATTGCAAACTGATTTTTAATTTAATTTTCTTGACAAAGGCTGCATTACAGAGCACCTATTAATAGACTCATTGGATACTTCTAGAGCCATCCTAGAAGATTGAACAACTCTTAGAAGACTAAAAATTTAAATGTCATTGAAAATGGAAGTGCATTAATTGCTAACACTCCCCCTTAATGCACTTTCTTAACAACTCCAATAAGTTCCCTAAGATAACAAAATCTATCTTTTGGAAGTGCCTTGGTAAGAATATCAGCAAGCTGTTCTTCACTTCTGCAATGCTTGAGTTGAATCTCTCCTTTCTCAATTGCTTCTCTTATGAAATGATACTTTATGGCAATATGCTTTGTCCGATCATTATTAATTGGATATTTTCCAATGGCAATTGCTGACTTGTTATCACAGAACAAAGTTGACTAACTTTCTTGCATTTCTCCAATGTCTTCAAGGATTCTTCTTAACCACACTGCTTGTGAAGTTGCTTTAGCTGCTGCCACGTACTCAGCTTCTGCTGAAGATTGTGCCACTATATTTTGTTTCTTTGAAGCCCATGAACATATGCCCAAGCCAAGCGAAAATACATAGCCACTTGTACTTTTCATGTCATCTAAACATCCAGCCCAATCACTGTCAGCATAGCCAATCAAGAGAGCTTCTTCTCCAGCCTTGTAGAAGATTCCATAATCAAGTGTCCCTTGCAAGTATCGCAAAACTCTTTTTCCAGCTCCAACATGATTCTGACTTGGACATTGCATGTAACGAGAGAGTAAACTTGCAGCAAACATGATGTCTGGTCGAGTAGCGGTAAGATACAAGAGACTTCCAACCAAGCTTCGATATGTGGTAGCATTTGCCTTTTCAGCACCATCCTCTTTCTTAAACTTCTCATTTGCAACTAAAGGAGTGGAAACTGATTTGCATCCAGTCATCTTGAATTTCTTGAGAATGCTTTCTGCATATTTCTTTTGAGAAATGAAGATTCCAAGCTTTGTTTGAGATACTTCAATTCCCAAAAAATAATGAAGTAATCCCAAATCACTCATCTCATAAGTCTGCATCATGTCTTTCTTGAATTTTTGGAGCATTAGTTCATCATTTCCAGTAAAAATTAAGTCATCAACATAAACTGAAACAATGAGAACAGAGGCTGCTTTCTTCATGACATAGAGTGTAGGTTCACTTTTGCTTCTTTCGAATCCTTTTGAGAGGAAATATTTATCAATCTCACTGTACCAAGCTCGAGGGGCTTGTTTTAGCCCATAAAGAGCCTTTTTTAACTTGTAAACTTTGTCTTCTCCCCCTTTCACCAAGAATCCTGGGGGTTGCTCCACATATATTTCTTCATTTAAAACTCCATTCAAAAAAGCCGATTTATCGTCAAGCTGATAAATTTTCCAATTTTTCTGTGCAGCAAGAGCAATTATGGTTCTTATAGTTTCAAGTCTTGAAACAGGAGCAAAAGTTTCAAAGAAATCGATACCTGGTTTTTGAGTAAAGCCTTTAGCCACAAGCCTTGCTTTATGTTTCTGAATGCTTCCATCTTGATTGAGTTTAGTCTTGTAAATCCATTTAACTCCAATGACATCTCGTCCTTTTGGTTTATCAACAAGCTCCCAAGTTTGGTTTTTTTCTATCATGCCAATTTCTTCCTTCATTGCCTTCATCGAAACTTCTTGCTTCTCTGCTTCTTCAAAGTTCTCTGGTTCCACAGCAGAAAAATTGCATGACTCGTATATTTCAGCCAAACTTCGCATCCGTCTTGGAGGAGTTTTTGGTGAAGATGCTTCAGCACTTGAACTTGATGGAGCCATCGGTGACTGTGGAGGCAATTCTTCGACTTGACTTGTTGGAATATTTTCCTGCACTTTTATAACATACGGAGTTTCCTGCACCTTCTTTTCTTTCCAATCCCAAGAAGCTTTCTCATTGAAAATTGCATCTCGGCTGACAATCAACTTTTTAGTTTCAACATTATAAAGTCTATATCCTTTTGTCATTGAACTGTATCCAACAAATATGCATTTCTCACTCTTATCATCGAATTTAGTTCGTTTTACTTTAGGAATGTGAGAATAACAAATGCTGCCAAAAATTCTAAAATGTCTTACAGATGGCTTGACTCCTCTCCAAGCTTCGACTGGCGTCTTGTTCTTCACTGCCTTGGTCGGACATCTATTGAGGACGTACACAGCTGTGTTCACGGCTTCTGCCCAAAATCTCTTTGGCAATCCTTTCTCGTTGAGCATCGATATTGCCATCTCTTCAATCGTTCTATTTTTTCGCTCTGCGACTCCATTCTGTTGTGGACTATAACCAGCAGTGAGTTGCTTCCAAATACCTTCATTTTTGCAAAATTCTTCGAACTTTTCTGAAGTGTACTCGCCTCCTCTATCACTTCGAATGGTTTTGATATTGCTGTCACTTTGTTTCTCAACAAATGTTTTGAATCTTTTGAAAACTTGATAAGCATCTGATTTTTTCCTTCAAAAAATATACCCAAGTCATTCTAGAATAATCGTCAATAAAGGTGAGGAAATACCTGTACTGACCGAGAGAAGGAGTTTGCATCTTTCCACATATATCAGTATGAATGAGCTCTAACGGCTTCTTTGCTCTCCAAGAGCTTTGTCTGAAAGGCCATCGGTGTTGCTTTCCCATTATACATCCTTCACAAGACTCCAAGCTGGATTCAATCTCTGGCAATCCATTAACCATGTTTCTTTGCTTCAATAGCTTCAGCCCATGAGAGTTGAGATGACAGAATCTCTTATGCCACAACTGAGTATCGTCAAATACTTCAGTTTTTAAAGACAAGGCTGATTGATAACAAAATTTGATAGGAAAGCTTATGTCCTTCTGCATTTTAACATTTGCAATCACATGATTCTTGTTTCTTTTATCATAGATCGTGCAACCACCATCTTCAAAGTGAAGACGATAGCCATTCTCAATCATTTGTCCAACACTCAACAGATTTTGTTTTAGTTCAGGAACAAACAGAACATCATCCACTGATTTTGCTTCTTTCTTTGTCTCTACAGCAATACTTCCCTTTCCTTTGGCTTCTACAATTGCTCCAATACCCAAACGTACTTTAGAAGTAACTGTAGTATCCATATCAAGAAGTATTCTTTCATTTCCTGACATATGACAACTACAGCCATTATCAAGGTGCCAAATGCTGTCTTCTTCATGGATGGATGAATGGCACGTGAAAAATAATTTTCCTTCATCATCCTTTTGCTCGGTGAAGTTAGCTTGATTGGTTGCTTTGAATCTGTAATCTTTTTCAACATGACCGAACTTCTTGCAATGACGGCATTGAGGCTTTCCATGAAACCAGCACTTTGAAGTAGGATGATTTTGCCTCTTACAAATTTTACATGGAGGCTTAGAATCATTAGAGGCCATACCTTTCCCAGGCTTGTCATCTTCCTTTTTGCTTGAATAACTTTTCTTCCATCTTCTTGGATCCCCATTTTTTTGCTCGTCTCTTGAGTTGCCCTTCATGAATGATCTCTGAGACTTGAAGGTGAGTTTTGACTGAAAAGCACTCTCAACAGAATTGTCAGCACGCCTCAATCTTCTCTGTCCATGAGACTCTAAAGAGCCCATCAATTGTTCAACAGACAAAGTAGAAAGATCTTTGGATTCTTTAATTGCAGCAACTATGTAATCATATTTTTCTGGCAAACTTATTAAAAAATTTTCAACAATCTTCTGATCTGAAATTTCTTCTCCATATGTTTTCATATGATTAACAATATCAATGACTCTGGAAAAATAATCTTTTATAGATTCAGACTCCTTCATTTTTAGATTTTCAAACTCTCTTCGCAAGGATTGAAGTCTTACCATTATTGCCCTGCTATCACCTTGGAACTCTCGCAGTAAAATCTCCCAAGCTTGCTTTGTTGTACTTGCTCTAATAATTCTTGGAAAAATATTGGAAGAGACTCCATTTTGCAGCCTTGAGAGAGCTCTGGCATCAGTAACTCTATTTGCTTCAAGTTTCTCCTTTTCTGCTTCTGTAAGTTGATTCTCATCAGCAGGTTCATTGAAACCTTTGACAACAATATTCCATAGACCTTCTGACAGGAGCAAAGTCTTCATTTTCACCTTCCAAAAATCATAATTTTCTCCTTCAAAGATTGGAATAACAGATAATGAAACACTGGAACTTTACCCAGTAAGAGATGTCATCTTCATCTGCTGAATTACCTTTCTATGAATGCTAATAACGCCCAGATAAGATTGTCACAACCATGCTCTGATACCACTTGTTGGAATTGGGATACTTGTTGAAACAAAGTATGGTTGAAAAATAGAGCAATTGGGTTGAGTTGCTACAGCAGAGCTCTGGAACACACTGGAGAAATGAGAAATTGCAAACTGATTTTTAATTTAATTTTCTTGACCAAGGCTGCATTACAGAGCACCTATTAATAGACTCATTGGATACTTCTAGAGCCATCCTAGAAGATTGAACAACTCTTAGAAAACTCAAAAATTAAATGTCATTGAAAATGAAAGTGCATTAATTGCTAACAGTATCTGCTCTTGCTACTGGCTGACCTCTTGTTTGGCACTTTATCTGTTATTTTTTCTATTCTACCCATATAGCCGCCCATGATATGGTCCTTCAGTTTATGTTTTGAGCCCTTCATATGACATCTTTTCACCATTCACTATATTCTTTGGGAATTATTTGTAGTTAGATAATTAGCGAGCCATTATTAAATATTTGAGTTTAGAAATCCATTGTATACTCTTGGTTTTCTATGCAGACTATGCAATGCCTCTTTTTTTTCAATGGATTGTACTTAGAGAAGGCAAATAGTTGCCCTCCCCCAAGTGCACTATAAACTCATATACTTGTCCTCTTATGATACATTTATTAAAAAATTAAGGTTTAGTAAGTCTTATGTGTGTAAAGTTGGAATTGGTTCTCTGTGGTAGTGACCTCTATCATAAATTTAGCTTAAAGGGTGTCACATACCTGTTTTAGAAGGCCTCCGAGTGGTAACTGGTTAAGCTCCTTGCACTTACCTTTCAGTTCATCTCTCTACTTCGCTAAATCAATTTATAGCCTTTCATGAGGTTCAAAGTTCAAACCCTCTTTCATTTCCCTGTTTTTGATTCTTTTATGTTGAAAAATCAAATGTAATTTTATGAGGTAATAATAAGTAGTATATATTAATTTTCTTGAAAGTACATTTTTGGACTAGCTGTCGGGAATTATTTTTTTGTACTAAAACTGTGAAATGACTTTTTGATTCAGTGGGAGTTTATTTTCTAACATTTTTATTGAATTCAAATGAGGGGTACTTTCTTATTTATATTGTAAACCTAAGTTAAATGAACATATACTTAAATGTTTACATTGGAAATAAGGATGTTGGATGCTGTTTTGTGCTGCTTTACGAGGGCTTGACCGATCCAGTTTTATCTCAAACGGTCCAGCAGTGTTTTTGCATATCTCAACCAGTCCAACTTTGGTTCGATTGGTCGAACACAAGTCAATTTTCTGACTGAGGTATGCGAAAGCACCTCAATCTGTCCAAGTCGATCCCGACCACTCCAACTCCATAAAAATAGTTTACTATCTTCTTTAAGTTGTTCTTGCCTTCTCGAACTGCAACATTGTTTCCTATTGGGATTAGGGTTTCTAAAACCTCTGTAACTACATCTCATAGGCAGATAGGCTAGGTTTTCTGCATCTCTCACGTGCCTCCTTGCTTGCTTTAGTCTTTGAGAGAAAATCCTAGCCTCAAGATTCAATGTTTTGGGTGGATGCTTTATTTTCTCACTTAGGTTAACTTAGCATAACTGAATTTAATATTATCTGGTCATTGTGCTTTGTTGTGAAATCCATACCCTTCAAGATTCAAAAATATTTTCAGAAAGAATGGAATAGTAGGATTTTGGAAGGCAAAGTGTTTGATAGAGTTCCTGAAGAATAGAGTAGCAAGTTCACTCTTTTTTTCTTTTGGGAAAAGTCTGGAGCTTTTTGAGAGCCCGATTACTTTTCATCACTACCTTGATTCTTTAGCTCTTTTGTGTGTTCTGTTTTGTATACCTTACATGTATAGGGGTGTTTTATCCTTTTGATTGGTTTTAATGAAATATACTTTTACTTGATGAGAGAGAGAGAGAGAGAGAGAGAGAGAGAGAGCATCATAACATGAAGTCAGTTGTGATGTATACAGATATGAATTTGGCTCCAGAGTTGGTTACAAAGTTGCAAGAAATTCCTGTCAATTCATGTTTCGCTCTCATGCTGGCATTTGCAGAACCTTTGTCTTTGGTGAGTTGTCAAATCATTTTTTTTCTGAGCGAAGCTACTCTTAAGTTACATGGTTGGACATTTTGAACTGCTCAATCCTCTTACAAATTTTCTTGTTTCATTAGTTACAGGGTTTGATGTTTTGAACTTCTCATTTTACATTGTTTTTTCATATTTTGACCATCCAATAAAATTTGATGGATTTATACCCCTTTTTGTTTCATAGTTTGAACACCTTACCTTTGTGAAGTTTATATGGGGGGGCTTTGGTGGCTAATGGAGGTCTGTTTTCTTGATTCAGATACCCATAAAAGGCTTATCATTCAAAAATTCTGAAGTTTTAGGCTGGGCTTATTGTGACAGCAGCAAGCCAGGGCGTTCTTCTACTAGGTATGCATTTGTGTGCACTTTAGTGGCAAGCAGACTAATTGCCTAATGGGTAAGGAAGATCAACTTTAAGCTCTATTTCTGCTCATTGTTTTATTTTTACTATTTTCTTCTTTGTTGCACAGTGAATGTTGGGTGTTGCATTCCAAAATGAAGTATGCAAAGGATGTAATTGCTCAAACTGGACTTCAGAAGCCTTCAAAAACAACATTAACAAAGGTGGCTGAAGAACTATTCCAAGAATTTCAAAGCATGGGACTAAATATCTCTCAGCCATTTTTTAAGAAAGCACATAGATGGTCAGTATTTAAATTAAAGAGCCCTCATTTTAGTTGCCAATTGTCAAATTATTTAAGGACACACATCTCAATATTAAACAAAAGACTTTTAGTTTATACTTGGTCCATCCAGTTTGATATTGGGCTTTGGATTTGGCTAGAAGCCTGGATAGTTGGTCCAGCCCCAATTTTACAATCCTGGTTTATTTTCTAGGTTGTTAATTGTGTGGGAGATTGTGAGTTCAAAACCTATATAGTAATGAATAAAAGTAGAAAATATTAAAAACAATCCCCTGCGTATATTTTCTTGCCAAAAAATCTAGCTTGGACATGATGTTGCACTGTTTTGGTATTATATGAGAATGATCTTCTTTTGATGTAGAATTGGTCTGAAATCTGGAAATATATGAACTAGTACTACATGATGCAATAATTCAGCTCTAGAGGCACTAGGGGCTGAGGATTCTCTTTTTCAATCCTATTTAATGGTCAAGTTAGCATATGCTACACATCTTGTGAGTGTAATTTGATTTACCCAATGGCTGCTTTAACTTGTTTCGATTGTATGGTTTCCGAATACTCTCGACTGCCTTCTTTATGTAATCTGTTCTTCACTTTGCTTGCCAGCAGCCATAGTTGAACCATGAGTGCTGAAAAATTATTTGTGAATTTTCTTGACTCTTGACATTGGGAGCACACTTTGCTGAGAAAAATCATCCTTGATATGGATCTGAACTCCTGGAAAAATTGCATCTGATTCAACCCGGCTGAAACTTTAAATTCTCTGCTGTGATAATTGTTTATGTAAACTCTGTATTCAGGATTATTTCACTAAAGAGTCTCATTGTTAACCAATTACTTCCATAAGTTCCTCAAAATAGTATAATATTCAGCTGCCAATTTGGCATCGATGAGGATATTATGCTGAATTTGATACTGTTGATCAATGTTCCTTTGTTGGGTTTATGAAGAACTGGGTTTCTGATGTCTGTTTTAGGGTTGAATTTGGTTCTTATTTCTTCCATTTAAATATCGCATTTTTTGTTGACCAGTGAAACAACTCTATGTTGTGTCAATTCTATATGATTAGAGCCATCTAACTTAACAACTACAATCTTTAGCCACCAGTTTTCAACTGGGTTACCAGTGGAGCTAGCACCTTCCCTACCACCAGAATCAACAAGATATCAGGGGCTCGAGGTTTTTTTTTTTTTGGATAATTATCAGGGGCTCGAGGTTGACGTAACAACAGAAGATGCTAAACAAAAAGGCAGCTAGTAAAACATAAGAATGTTTCTGCGAAGCACCGACACTGACAAAAAGAAGTCTTTCATCCTAATCAGTTTGTAAACAACAAAGTAGAGAATGCCTTCACCCTTTGTAGCTTTAAATGGGAATCTTATACCTGATCCTTAACTATTCACTGGTTGCCACAACACAAACTTAGAAAGCTTTCAAATAGGGAAAAAGAATTGAAGTTATTTTGGTGGCGGGTGGGTGGAATGGAAGAAAGGAACAGGCCAGAGAGAGAGGAATACAATGGAATATGTAAAGAGGAAAAGTAGTTGTGTTCCATCTGTATTTACTTTTTGTTTTGGCTATGATGGAATATGCTACAAATCTTTTTATTTCTTCTTTGTCCTCTTTTTGGGGTATGATAAAGCACGTCTTCACATTCTTTGGAAATGAAATCAGTCAATTGGGTTCAGTATACTTTGTTTCTTATATAAGATCATGCGTGAAAAGTGTTGTTTTGATCTTCTTTAATCATCTCTCTCTGGGTGTCAGATTCGTAGTGATATCTTCAGTTTCTGTGACTGCTCAATTCTGGGATGACTTTTTTTTTTTTTTGGGTTTTTTGTGTCTTCCCTGCAAATGGTTTGAAAACAAAAAGAAATGATTTGTTGCATGGGCCACAGGTTAATCACCAAGCCCCACTCCCAGACCTCCATGCACATCTGAAGAATTAATGTGAATCATCAAAATTTTTCTGTCATATGATATCTCTCCTTGCTTGCAATCCTTTGAACATACACGGGGAATTATTGGATGATCATTGGATAAATGCATTAGTTATGTATCTATTTTATAATCTGAGTCATCTTTCAAAGAGAAAGTGTCTATCTTTGTAATCTAGAAGATGAGAATTAATTACGTCTTCAATTCTCTGTCATCTCTTCAATTGTCTTTATAAAATATATTCATTCTGAGAATTTTTTGTGCTATTACTATATCTTAATTTTAACCGGGTGTTTTGCAGGGGGAGTGCTTTTCCTGCTGCAAGCATAGCCAGAGAGGAGAAATGCCTTTGGGATAGGAAGAAGAGACTAGCCATTTGTGGGGATTTTTGCGTTAGTGCAGATGTTGAAGGTGCAATACTTAGTGGCATGGCTGCAGCCTCAAAGCTTACGGAGAACCTTAGTTGCTTATAGTGATGATATTATTAGTTGAAGTAAAATTTGCTTCCTCACTATGCATAGGTGCATAGATCTCTGCAAGAGGGTGTCTGTGCAATTTGGTTTTGTTGTAGAAAGATTAAAACCATATCCAATTACAGAGATAGAGATAGTTGTGTGATGAATTGGTTTGTGAGTTCTTTCATTAGTATTACCTTCAACAAGAGCAAAAGCATGTCTATGATTGCAGTAAAACTGATTTTGTGGCCTTTCATTGGTTTATATTTTTGGCATGTTTCCCGAGGCTTTGGAATTTTGGGTCTTTGATTCCTGTAGCACCAAGACACATGCTAAACGTACTTTTGGTGAAAAGGATTGGTGCATGGTGTGAATTGTGAAACAAAGTGGAGAGACACTTGCACTGAAATCCTACCACAATGAAAAATGCTAGTCCTATTGGTGTATATTCTATCACAAACGCATGAGACTGACGTGGTAACTGTTATGAGCTTCCGGCATTATAATGTCAGCATAATATCCATCATAGTTGATATGCCATTGTTATTTCAGCACATAATTTTAGTGTTCTGAATGAAAAATGTTGATCACCACCACTTTTATAATCTTGCATCAGTGCTTGATATGATGATGCCATTATAACACAAGCGCATGTATATTTATTAGCTTCAGTTGATGAGATGATATTATTGTATTGATTTGGTATTATTAACTCAAGCAATCGATAAAAAATGGTAATAGTAGTCGAAAAATTAAATAAACTTGTTTCAAATTTGTACAATTATTTATTTATTTATATGATTAGTGGTAATATGGGTTGTCTCATGTGAATATAGGCTCCCATCACAAGAGGTAAATCTCTTATATTTTCATGTGAGAGAAGTTTTATACTGTCGGGTTACTAATTTTTTCTATTTTGTATTGATTGGCACTGCCACATGTCTTGCACATTAGGTACTAAGAGAATTTGGTACAACAGGCAATATACATATATACAGAACCGATCCTGTAAAGACTAAAGATGTTCTTATTCTCCTTATCGTTAGTCCACTTTTACTTGGAGATATATTTTAAAAAATCTACTGTTGTATTAGATAATCTTCATATTTATGTCATGTCTGCCAAAATTCATAATGATTCAACGGTTGGTTTTTAAAATACAGATATTTAAACAGCTTTGACAACATCCAATGGTAAATAATGTCATAAAGTGTTTCACGGATTGTAATTTGAAAACCGATTATAGGATCAATGTGATTTTTGACAGACATGACATTCATTTTTAAATATCATTCTTATGGCTTCGAGTAGGGGTGGGCTAACGATAAGGAGCGTGAGGACATGTTGATAGGATCGCGCGCGCGTTTATATATTTATACAATCCCGATTTAGTTGGCATTTGTTCATATAAATTATGTAAGCATGGAGTTCATAGATAATTGTGGGATATATATTTCGAAACATTGATCGTTGGATTAGATACTGTACTTATGGATGTCTTGCATGCTAAAAATCATGGTGATTCAATATCAGAATTTTAAAATATAGCTATGAAGAACTGTGGTCACAGTTTTTCTTAGTGACATTTTCGATAAACTGATCATTGGCTCCCTGTAATTTTTGGTAGACATGACATGCATAAGTAATTAAGTATAGTATCTAATCCAACGGTCAATTTTTCAAAATATGTATTCCACAATTATTTATGAGCTTCATGCTTACATAAGCTTATATAAACATATGCTGACTTGATCATTTCTATATATAAATACAGTCTCGATCCTGTGCACATATACTGACTTTCGCGATGCTCTTCTTAATTGTGTCATGTATGCTAAAAATCACGGTGATTCGATGTCAACATTTTAAAATAAAGATTTTGAAAAATTCTGTCCATTGAAAACTTTTGCAGTTTTTCGTAGTAATGTAATTTGAGAAATCGACTATTGGATCACTGTGATTTTTGGCATATGTTATATATATATATATATATATATATATAATTCAACTAACTTTTTTTTTTTTTTTTTTTTTTTAA
>JAESVK010000356.1:70105-105374 GCA_017140935.1 Hamamelis virginiana | reverse complement strand
ATATATATATATAATTCAACTAACATTTTTTTTTTTTTTTTTTTTTTTTTCAAAAAAGCAGTGCTAGCAGTCCTGTTCAATTTCCTGTCTGGCATATTAACTCTTCAAGAAGCACGGATTTCACCGTTGCGATCAACGTCGGTGCATTTTCGTCTCCGGCATGCGACAAATCTGCGACTTAGCGTTCTCTCTACTTCGGCGCCAATCATCTTCATGTATGTCAGTGGCTGTTGCCGGCGAATCACAGGTACGCCGGTGCAAATCTTTTTTTTCCAACGTTTATTTTTCCTTTTTTTTTTCCTTCTTCCTCCAACATTTTTGCTGTGTTTTTACTATATTTTCACCGTGTTTTCTGGTTTTCACTGTGTTTTTTGTATTTTTATTTTTATTTTTGTTTTTGTTTTGTTTTTGTTTTCACTATATTTTTTGAAATTTTTACTGTGTTTTTACTGTGTTAGGATATTTTCACTGTATTGGACATTTTCATTGTGTTAGGATGTTTTCATTGTCTTGGATATTTTTACTGTGTTGGACATTTTCACTGTGTTGGTTCCAATATAATGACGTGACAACTATACCATATCAGACCGAAAAAATAGAGGGGAGCTTTAGCATTTTCCTTTTCAAAATAAGTATCCAATAATTACTTATCTGTTCATGCTGACTTTGTTAGCATAGGCTGATAGAATCATATATATATATATAAATGATTCATTAAGGTAAGGACCTTAAGCTTAATTTAAGGTCCACTTTTCATTAGGATATGTATATTGAAAAACCGACCGTTGGATTAGATAATCTTCTTATATATGTTATGTCTGTCAAAAATCGCAGTGATCCAACGATCAGTTTTCAAAATAAAGACTATTAAACAATTGTTACATCATCTAATGGCAAATACTGTTAGAATGTTTCACGAACTGTATTTTGAAAACCGATTGTCAAAATTACTGTGATTTTTGATAAACATTACATACATAAATACATTATTTAATCCAACGGCCGATTTTTAAAATACCATCGACTATGTGGAAATGGTGAGTGAACTTTAAATTAATTTAAGGTCCGGACCTTAATGGATCAATTCTGTATATATAATAATAATAATAATAATAATAATAATAATAATATAAGAACTACATATATTTGAAATAATCCACTTCCAGCCTCTCACTTGTTTCCACGTGTGATATAATAGGATTAGGGTTGAGAATTTGTGTTCGTGAAACAGAAGAGGCTAAAAGAGACAGCATATGTTGTTGATAATGTTGGAAGTACCCTATCCAGATTGGAGCCACAGAAGAAATGCCACGTGGCACCATAGCAATCACTCACTCCCCTAGTGTCTGGAGTTGTAATTATAATTATGAATTGAAGAAGGCAGCTTTAATTTGTTGGAGGGGCAGAGTAAGTTGGTTGAAGGCAAAGAGAAGAGAAGAGAAGAGAAGATGGCAACGTCGGTCATGGCTTCATTGAGTCTGAAACCATCTCCATTTAGTGTAGAGAAAACAGGAGTGAGAGGCGTCCCTTCTCTTTCAAGAACTTCTTCCCTCAGGGTTGAGGCCAGTGGTGCCAAGAAGATTAAGACTGACAGGCCTTATGGTTCGTTTACATTCTTGATTTTCGAAAAAGCTTACATATCTCTTTGCATACCTAATTTTGGGTCTCAAGAGAAATTATATAGGATATATTAGAATAATGGAGTGATTAATTAGTTCATTAATTTTGAAATGGCGTATAGGAACTGGAGGTGGCATGAACCTGAGGGAAGGCAAAGATGCGTCCGGGAGGAAGCCAAAGGTTGGTGGTATACAAATTCTAACCCTTTTGCGGAATCGCCAAATTGAATGCATATTTTATATTTTTTCTTTCTTCTTCTGATCAATTCAATGTCCTCTGTAATTAATTCTCAAATTGGATTCAGGGAAAGGGTGTTTACCAATTTGTGGACAAATACGGCGCTAACGTCGATGGCTACAGGTACAGCTACACTCCTAAACTATATAGAATAATAATAAAAAAAAGGTTTTCAAAACATTGTTGCTGTATTTACATTTTGTACAAGCATGTTTTCCCGTATTATAAGCCATAGAAATGTTTAGGAAGGGATGTAGCATAAGTTTTCTAGAAAATAAACTTCTTTATGAGTGAAAGTTGTTGTAATTGTACATCATTAGTTAGGGCATGTTTGGGAATTTTGATAATTGGGTCCGGTCAGTTCTCATCTTTTTCTACTATATGCTTTTTATATAAACCATCTTACAGTTGGTTTGAAAAAAACTGTGTTTATGCCTTTATTTCTAGAAAGGTTTGAACTGATTTACAAAATAAAGACACTTACCAAATAATATTGAATAAAAACTTGACAAACTTATTCTCAACCGGTCAGATTTTTAAGTTTGCCAAACAGCCCATTATAGTTTTATTTATTTATTTATATATAAGTTTACAAATTGAAGGTTAAGTGTTTTCAATAGGACTTGATAGTAGTGGTGTCAAAATGAGCGGATCGGCCGGTCTGATTCGTTAAGGAAATGGGCTATCGGATCGGATTGAGCTTGGCCCGTTAAGCTATCAAACCGGATCGGACCAGCCCAATGAGAGGAAAAGGCCTGTCCAATCCGGTCCATTAGATTGGTTCACTAAGGTAACGGGCCAGATCGGACTACTGGATCGGATCGGATTGGGCTAACGGATCGTGCTGATGGGCTAATGGTTCTTGCTAACGGTCTTTTCCAACTTTAACGGGCTAATGGATCGGGCTAACAGGTTTTTTCAATTTTAACTGGCTAATGGACCGGGCCAAATGGGCTATTGGATAGGCTAATGGACGGATTGGATCAGATCGGGCTAGCAGATTAGTTCAGGACGCTTATCGGACTCGGATTGGGTCGTCCCATTGGACAAAAAACCTTAGTCCAGTCCAATCCATTTACTATGGATCAGATCAGCCCAATCCATTAGTTATCGGACCGGATAGGGCCTGATCTGTTAGCTTATCGGACCGGTTAGTTGGCCAAATGGGCGACCCGTCCATTTTGACACCACTACTTGATAGTACTAACAACTAGAAAAAGTAAAGCCATTTACATTTCCTCTCTTCTTTTCTCTTTTCCAGCTCACTTTTATTTGTTTATTTTTTTTCACTCACATTTTTCAAAATTCAATTAGAAAAATTAGAGTATCTCCAATGGTAGTAAAAGTCATTTTTGGCTAGCCAAATTCATTTTTTGGCTGGCTATTGTAGTATGGTATTTGGCTATAGTCACTCCAATGGTGCAAGTTATTAATTTTTTTTGTGAGCTCTCTCTTCCCTTGCAACCAGGTACGAGCCAGTCCTTATACTGTTTTGTGTGAGATGGACAAAAATAGTTGAGCTAAAAGTTGGTTCAAGTTGGTTTAGCTGGACCAACTTTTGGCTCAATCAAATTTTATATCATGAAATAGCTAAACTATTGGAGAAGATTTTTAAGTTACAATTTAAATATGAATGGACAAATAAATTACTATTAGAGATGCACTTAGTAATTGTCATATTTAAACGAATAATATATATATATATATATATATATATATATATATATATATATATATAAGCTTACGTGAGAATTTGGATTTTTAGCTGATATGGGATTGGTATTCTGAAAAATCAATTGATAGATTAAATATTCTTTTTATGCATATTAGGCATGCCAAAAGTTATAATAATCGGACAATTGACTTTTAAAAATCCTAACGGTTTCTTTTTTGTTGGGTGGTTGTTATACAGTCCAATTTACTCGCCCGATGAATGGTCCGAGAGTGGTGATGTTTATGTCGGGGGTAAGACTCTTACATGCATTAATCTTCGATTTTGAGGTTGTAATTTGAAAATTAATTATAACAGAGTTGGTGAAATTAAATAACTTTTTTTTGTTTTTTTTAATGTTTAATAATTCCCTCTATTTTTCATGTGCAATAATTTTAATTATATATATTTATATAAATATGAAAATGAATGTAGGTACGACTGGCTTATTGATATGGGCTGTTACCCTAGCTGGTCTTCTTGGAGGGGGTGCTCTTCTTGTTTACAGCACAAGTGCTTTGGCACAGTAGACTATTAATTAATATTGTAATCCATCTTTTCTTATAACCTTTCCATGTAACTGTCTAAAGCAACAACGTAAATTCACATAATACTTTCTGCATTCTAAGCATATGTGTAATATTTTCGTGGGGACTTGAATTGATGCCTGTAGTATTTTCAATGTGATCTCTCTCTCTCTCTCTCTCTCTCTCTCTGAGTTGAAACTAAGCCAGTCATGCATGCTCATTGTTTATATGTGTTTGCAAACAAAATGGCCTTTGCAGTATACGCAGGCATGCCATAACCAAATAGGTTCAAATCAAAGTCAATCCTTTTGACCTCAGGCGCCAATTGATCATAGGAAAGCCAAGAAATCAATCAAATTGATTTTCGACCTATCAATAAGTTACCTTAAAATCAAGGATAGATGACAAACGATTGTGAGAGGATTGGAGTTTTTCCCTTTATCAGGGTTTTTCTTTGCTTTATGACGGATCAATAGGACTTTAACATAAATTAAAGAATGAAATGCCGAATGAACGAATAGCAATTAAATTAAATGAGTAGAATGAATTAATTTAAAAGTAATGTAAGCAAGTTAATTTAATAAAATAAGAGCACGCTAATTTAATTAAATGTAAGCAAGCTATTCTACGGAATTTGAAAGCAATTGAAGTAAATTACCATGAATTGATAAAAACAATTACAGCTATGAATTAAGCAATGCTGAAATTTAAACTCTAGAAACTAGATAGCAGGGTATTAAAAATTGGCCGATCCCGTACGTATCGCACGATACGTATCGGAATTCCCAGGCACCTGTATGCGATACATGCCTGTGCACCATGTGAATAGGAATTCACATGGTATCATTCCGATTCCATACGTAACGGTGAGTAACGGCCCGATACCTGTTACTCACCCCGTTCCGTTACACCACGTCAACAAAACCCCCACCCCCAAAGTCTGATTGCAACAAAAATTCAGGCGAATCAGGATAATTATTTGGTTTTCTTAATAAAAAAAAAGGGTCAATTGAGAAAATTGGAAGAAGAAATCAGAAGGGAAAAAGGAGAGAAGGCGATTGGAGAGAGACCTACGTCAATGTTGCCGGCAGGAGCTCACTGTCGTCAACACTGCCGTCTACCAGATCGGAGTTTGCCGAGCTTACTGTCGCCATTCGGTAACCCATTGGTGGTGGACTGGTGGTTGTCGGTGAGTTTCTCTCAAAACAAGAATGTGTGTATATATATATATAACCCACCTAGCGTTTTGTCGAGTCCAGAGTCTACTGGAAGGATATATAAATGGATTTTTATATTAGCTTGGTCAACATAAATTCAAATTGACGACTTGAGGCTTTATATATATAAAGGCTTTCTTCACTATATTTTTTAAACAAAATATCAATTATTTTTTAATAATTTATAAATCAATCTATTAATTTATATTTTCATTAAAAAATATTAAGTGTAGCTTTAGTTGACCGATCCATAAATTATTCAAAAATATCTTATACTTTATTTTAAATATATTTTTGTTTTTAAATTTTTCTATAACTTTTAAATAAAGTAAAAGATATTTTTTTAATAATTTTAAAAATGTTCATTAATTTTATATAACTCTGTATAAATAATAACTTGTTATATAAATAATTAAATAGATAAAATTACTGATATCATCAGGTGCACTTGATGCTAGAGCCTCTTACGGTAACATTTTTGAAAAACTGACCATTGGATTAGATACTCCTATTATGTATGCCACGCCTGCCAAAAATCAAAGTGATCCAACGGTTGGTTTCTGATCAAACTGACTGTGAAATAATTTTAATTGATTAATATATTTTTGAAGACTTGATAACTTGAAATAAATGTACTAGAACTCTTTGAAAACATTAATATATAGTACTAAAAGGTTAATACATGCATATCACTACGTTTGGGGGTTGGTGTGAAAAAAAAAATAAAAAATAAAAATTCACGGCCATGGCGCCCGATACCCGTTACGTATCACCCGATACCCGTTACACCTTTTCCGTTACCCGATACTTAAAATCATGCTAGATAGAATAGAAACCAGCGGTAGATTGGGTGACGTTGAGTGTCCTTTGAAGCCTCTAAAGTCTGGTATTTATAGAGGAGTTTTCCCAGTAGCCTCTCCTAAGTATTGCTTGCTACCCACTCTTTGCTAATTGGCTTCATGGGTGAATGTGCTCCTTGTTTCATGCTAACACTTCCCTTGAAAATAGGAAATTAGTTGTTGACTTAGTCCGGCATACTTATCCTGCAAGTAAAGTGAATTCTTCTCTACATTGGGCTTGGCCAATTTATTGGGTTTACAATTCTTAGTGGCCCAACTACAAAGCCTACTTGAATTGCCCAATTACATTAGCCCATATTTATTTATGGTATAACAATATGAAACAGATAATGTATATGTGTGAACCAGCGACCTAAGGGATCTTGGAGGCCGTTCACTTTTGAAATCATTGTGGATTGTGGATGATCTTTATCCGTCTCGATTTATCATTCTCTATTATCCACATTTATCCTTCTCTATTATCCACTCAAGATTGGGTTTTGAAAAATGATAAAAGTTTGTAAAAAACTGGGAGCCGCCACCTTATTTTTAGGGAACAAGGAAACCACAAAAAGAGTTTTAAAAACATTGACTCCATATTTTTAGGAAAAGCAAGTCTTCGAACCAAAGTAGGATTCGGGGGCTAGGTTATGAAGTGGGAAGGTTCCAAGGAACTCCTTGTAGGCACCCACCTCACCCTAATTAAAGGTCTTCTAATTAAGTTTGGGCTTTATCAAATTCTCTTAAAAAAACAACCTATCATATCTAATCAATCAAGAAAGTAGTTATAGACAATATTAGATAAATAGACAATAATAATAAAAAAAAGAAATCGAAATCCTAAAGACCTTAGGAGACAAAAGTCATCCTAAGATTGGACTTGCGCCCTATTGACTGCCTACGTACCTTACCAATCTCTTGATAAGAATCAAAGTCCACGTAGTTCGATTACCTAGGATTCTCCTATTGTAATGAACTACAAAATCATTAGCATTCTATCTTATCCAAGACTCTATCTTCGAGAGTTTTTATCAGTTTGAAATTATTTTTTAGAAAATAATTCATCAATTAATAGATTCCCAATGAAGTTAGAATTCTTTTTTAATCACAATTCTTATCCAATCACAACTCTTTTCAAAATGTGAATTCTATCCCGAATTAAATCCTTTCAAAAGGTGGAATTTCATTCCAAGTCAATTTCAAGAGTTCCAATTTCATTGGGATTCATTTAATGATGGATTAATTTTAGTAAAACACTAGTTTTGAAAATCCTTTCGAAAATAGGATCCTAAACTCACTAGAATCCTAATTTTAATGTAATTTTTACAAGAAAGGAGAATCCTAGGTGGAGTCAAGTGGCTCCCCTAACCTAGAGTCCCTAACTACATCCTAAATTAATCTAAACAACCTAAAATACTAAAACAATGCATGCTGGAATTTATGAAAAATGCATGCTGGAATTTATGAAAAATGCATGAAAAATGCGACTAAACAATTAATAAAAATGCATCATGCCTGAATATCTTAACAGTGACATTAGGGGATGAAAGATTAAGTAACATGAAGGGTTCTTTTAGTTCTGCTATTCAACCCATACCTAGGGTACGTCATGATATGTTGCTAGATGTCACTCATGACCAGTGAAGGCCTATTGATAAAGTGTTATCAATAAGAGCAAAATTGGAATTGTTCCAATTGAACACTAAAATAGAAAGTTTCTATTTTGGGAGACATTGAGATGTCCCTGTCCACTGCTAGGTTGGGATGAACCCAAAGGGTCACAGACAAAAGGACACAAGTGAGTTCTTTAAGTTAGGAGAGGGGTTAGTTTCTAATTTATGTAACTTACTTGGTCTCTTTAATTAATTATTAATTAAGGAAGACTAAGATGCAAAAATTTAGACACCCTAGTATTTGCTTATAAATACAAGGTGATGGTGCATGCTAGCACTAAGTACTCCCAACCCTAAAAAGGAAGAGTGGTATTCATCATTCACTAAGGGAGGCCGTAACCTAGGTTGCTCCTCTATGGTGGCCGAATTCTACTCTCTCCCTCTCAAGCTTGGTTTGTTCAAAAGTTGCTCATTCCAAGAAGCTTATGGAATCTTGGGTTTGTGTGGATACCTTGGAGGCTTCATATACTTTGAAGCTTGGAGATTCGATCGAGATTACATCAAAGGCAATCATCAAGTAAGTATGTTTTAAATTTAATTAATTCATGTTCTTCATATATATTCGTGGTTCGATGTTTGTGTTTGAATCTTGGCATGTTTGTGATTGAGAAATCATATTTTATAAAAAAAAATTTATACATTGTTTCCTTCCGCTGCGATTCTTTGATCACAACCTTTCAGTTGGGGTAATATGGGATTGCATGAGTGCAATCCATATCACCTTAGGACTCTATTCATCTGATATATGAGATAATATCAGAGTAGAATAGTTGTACACTTTCTCCCTACGAATTCTCTCCCTCTCTCACTAGAGCTCTCTCTTGGAGTATCACCATTATGGCTCCTTGGACATGGGTACGTGAACAGTATTGGGGATAGCTCGCTGTGGTTATTTTCTACATTGCGAGGACATAGAAACGTGCACGGAGGTTCGTTGTGGGGCTTGTAACAACAGGACATTAGCATCCATCATCGGGTTGATTCTGCATTAAGGTAACGACTTTTCTAACCCTATTATTATTTATATATGTGTTATATGTACACATTCACACATCTTATGGTGGTATCAAAGCCGTGTAGGGCCTATTTGTTCGCCTAGATTTGATGGTTCACGTTTCCTCTCTCTAGGGTCCAATTTTGGTTAACAAAAAATTGCTAGTTTTTTCAAAAATAACGGCCTAGATGTGTTCTTACATGTCTGAGGATCGTCAAATTTGAATGAAGTTGGACGTATGGATTGAGAGAAAATGCAAACCCTAGTTGTGTTCCAAAGGAATTTTTCATTATGATTTGTTGTTTTTTGGACGCATAAATCTTCACAATATGTTGTATAATTTATATATTTAGAAAGTGTGTCACACAAGCTTTGCAACGGTACATCTTGGGCATCAAACGAACGTCTAGAACTCCATAAATAGCCTCGTGCAAAGGTGCGCGGAGGCAAACTAGAAATTGGTTGGGGACGATGAACAGTGCTGAGAAACGAATCCAAGTCACGAGCGGCGGCAGCGGTTGTGTAACGTACCACTTGGTGACTACCATTAGCCAAACGGACCCCACCATCGTGCTCGGGAGGTCGAGACGATTCAGATGGCATCAGTCTAGTGGCCAACGGAGGCCAGCAAGGCGACATGTGGCCACCACCCACTATCACGTGCGGTGGCGCTGTGATGGTTGAGGCTGACGCGTCTTAGCCACGTAGCGCGAGCTTATTTGCTCGTTTTGGTCCATGTGGCGATGACGTGGCATGCTGATGCCATGCTGGCGTTACGATGACGAGTCGATTTTTTGAGTCGAGTCGAGTCACATTGACGGGTCTGGTCGACCCGACCGGGTCAACATGCTGTCATTATCGCCACGTGGCTACTGACGTCAGGGCCACATGTCGCTCTCTAGTTCGTGGGTCAATGCCTATGTGGCTGCTGACTGTGCGGATTTGTCCGTAGCCACACCCAGTCACAGCGGCGGCGTGTGGGGGCGCGTACGGCCTCGTCTAAGCTCTGATTGACTCACCGTTTTTTTCATTGTGCTCAGAATTTTATTTCCTATTTTTTGGGTATTTTAAAAAAAATTGGACTCCCAAAAATATTTATTTTGATTTATTGATCAAAAAATGGCCTATAGGAAAGCCGATTTTGAGCATGTGGGCCCCACTGAATTACCCAAAAATTCTGAATTTTTTTGTGGGAATTTATGGGATTTTTTTGAGACTGTTTTAGGCTGGAGGTGTCAAAAATTTATGTGTTTGGGTATTTTTCATAATTAATACTCTTTATTATGAGCTTTTTAAATCGAATAAAAATTCTGTTTTTATTTATATTAATTCTGAAAAATTCCAGAACCTTATTTTTGTATTTTCTTTTTATGCATTCTTGGGAGTATTAGTGACCATTGAGAGGCTTGTGCAATGTAATTTCTATTATCATTGTCTCTAAAATCGATTTAATTAAATATTTGGCTTAATTTTTATGAAATATTGGGCAATCATGTTGCCACCAATATTTAATTTATCCCGCCATGGTTTGTGAGACTTTTTTAACACTCCGACATGGGTTAAGTGTATTATTCTATCCATCAAAGGCCACCTTGTATGTTTATGTGCTAGCATATTAGTTTAGGAGATGAATAGAATCTTGAATTGGATAACTCCTTTTAGAGCTTATGTTTGTTTGATCTTGGTTGATAAAATGAGTTCCCTTACATAGTTCGTGGCGCGGCATCCTCATTTATTTATAATATATGTAGATCTTTTGTAGTAGGTTTTTGGAAATATAATTTATTTGGAAAGCCTTGTAAGAGGATGTGTTTGCGTGCTGCCTACTATGTTTGTAAACTTGTTTTAGCATAGGCTCAGTGAGATCATTTGGTACCCTTGGTGGGTTCCTGTGTTTCATTAGTATATCTTGTGGATGTGATTAGTAAGGATTTTGTATCTCTTTTTCATGAGAAATCTTGTTCAGAAGTCAATCTAGAATTATATTCCCAACCTACTCAATTGGGAGAAGATTAGGAGCTATGTAAATTTTCGATCTTGATAAGTTGGAAGGGATAATAATTTTAAATTGAATTCCGAACAAGATAAAAGAATATGCGATTAATATTAATGTCAACCTTACGCATTATCAATGTAGCTATGACAACCAGAATCATGTAAGCTAAACTAAACCAATCTGATAAGCTGAATGGCACCAACTACGATATGTGGCGTAGAAAAATGGAATTCCTCTTACAGAACATGATCTAACTAGCTATTTGACCACTACGATGGTGGCACCTATTGAGGGTGCGGGCACTCAGGCCTAATACCGTCGAGACCTTGAGGCTTTTGAAGCCTGGACCAAGAAGGATCGTTGTATGCGCTACATTATGTTGAATATCATGCATGATGACCTCATAGGGGAGTATGAGAACTTCCCTACTGCTATGGCCATATGGGAACAACTGCAGTTCACTTTCGGCGGCACGTCTACCACCAGGCTTAGGAGTTTGGTACTGAAATTTGAGACACATCGTAAGGACCCCAAGGTATCAATGACTGAGCATCTTAGGGGGATGTCTAGTATGATTCGAGCTGCACATGAAACAAATCCTCACTCACAATGAAAATATCAAGAATTTCAAAGATATCTCTCGGCATGTGGAGTTGGATGCGGAACACATCGTGGCAAACCAAAATGCTCAAGCTCTACTCGTTGGAGCCAATCTGCACAAGACCAGTGGGTCTAAGCGCAAGATGAGAGATAACAGTGCGCCTAAATAGGGAGGAAATAGTGGAGGAGGCAGCAATAGTGCGCTCAAAAGGAAAACCAAGTGCCGTAGAGGCAAGCGCAGTGGAAAGAACGTCAAATGCTTAAACTGCCAAAAGTAATGGCACCTCGCTCGTGATTGCACAAAGCTGAAGAAGGTAACAAACTCACTCACTTTATGTAACATATGTGTATGTTCACATGTTTAAGTTGCTCATGCTCTCCCTGATTGGATTGTAAATACATGAGCAACAAAACATGTAGCTCGAGACCGGGTGGGGTGTGTAGATTATCGCCGCGTTCCTAGAAGCACCCACAAAGTGTTCGTGGGAAATGGTAACTGTGAGGATGCTATTGGAGTTGGTTCGTACCGCTTCACTTGCTCTCCAGTCGCACTTTGCTTCTTCATGTCGCACTTCATGTCCCTGGGACCCAACATAATTTGTTATCAGTTATTGCTTTGATTAGTTTTGGTTTTTCCTTTAAATTTTCGAATAATGGTTTGGTTATTCTTGCTGATGGAATATTTTTTGGACATGGATCTTTTGTGGATGGTTTTATTAAATTAAATTTAGATGTTTCTTATTACTCATCTATTAATTCAGCATCATCTTATGTGATTGATAGTAGTAATGTTGATTCTGTAACTAGGTTGGGTCACATAGGAAAGGATAGGATGACTCGATTGGTTAGAGAAGGCCTTTTAGGCTCACACACCAAAGTCGACCTACACTTATGTGAACCATGCCTAGCAGGCAAAGCCTGTAGAAAGCCTTTTGGAAAGGCAAAAAGAGCTACACAACCTAATGAACTTGTCCATTCAGGCATTTGTGGGCTAATGAATAAAAAGGCACATCATGGAGCCTCTTATTTTCTTACACTGATCGATGACTATTCGCGATACGGTTATGTCTATTTGCACTCTCACCGTCATGAAGCATTGGATTGCTTCAAGCGCTTTGTGGCAGAGATTGAGAACAAGCATGAAAAAGGCTTAAAAACCTTTAGGACTGATCGCGGACGCGAGCATTTGTCTGATCAATTCAAGGAGTTTTGTGAGGAAAAAGGGATCCTAAGACATCTCACTATTCCTCGCACCCCACAAAAAAATGGTGTTGCAGAAAGGAGGAATATGACTATTCTAGATATGACTAGATCAATGATGGCACAAGCCAACCTCCCTATATCTTTTTGGGGGGATGCTCTCCTGACTGTTGCCTATATCCTGAATAGAGTGCCTTCACAGTTTGTCTCCTCAACTCCCTATGAGCTATGGCATGGCGTAAAGTCCAATTTGGGATATTTACGCCCATGGGGATTAGCAGTGTATGTTCATAACGCTAACCATAAGTATGGGAAGCTGGGTCTTAGAGCTAGAAAGCATATCTTTATAAGAAATCCTGAAGGCTCGAAGGGCTATGTAATGTTTGGTGAGCATCTTGATGGGGGAATGATTGAGGTCAATTCGTGCGATGTTGATTTCATTGAGAATGATTTCCCTAGCATAGGCGATGCCAATGAGGGTTTAGACCTCTATGAGTTGGAGGAACTGAGTGACGTACCACTATTTTCAAGCGAGGGTGGGGAATTAGTTCCTGAGATCGCTAGAGACAGTGGGAGTCATCATCAGCCTAGTGGGAGTGTTTCATTAGTACTTCCTAAACCTATTGAGCCCCGCCGTAGCAAGAGAGGTAACATTCCTCGTAGTCATTTTGAGATTGAGGGGATACTTTACTTTGTGCTACTAAAGGGGAAGATGAGCCTTCTTATCGAGAAGCGCTCTTTTCACCTGTTAAGAGAGTGGATGGTTACAATGCAGGATGAGCTAAGCTCCATGGACAAGAACTCCGTATGGGAGTTGGTTGATCTTCTGCCTGGGTGCAAAGCTATGGGAAACAAATGGGTTTTGAAAGTTAAGCGCAAGGCAGATGGGTCAATTGACAAGTACAATGCATGTCTTATGGCGAAGAGGTTTACCCAAAAGAGGGTATAGATTATGATGAGACATTTTCCCCCGTTATGAGGTTTTCCACTATTCGCCTTATCCTAGCTATTGTTGCACAACTGGATTTAGAGCTTTTTCAGATGGATGTTAAGACCGTATTTCTCAATAGAGAGCTAGATGAAGAGATCTACATGGCTCAACCTATGGGATTTGAAGTCAAGGGGCAAGAGCGCAAAGTGTGCAAGCTCAACGTTCCATTTATGGTCTCAAGCAGTCATCGAGACAATGGTACTTTAGATTTTATGACTCAATTACCTCTTACGGTTTTGAGATGATTGAAGAGGACAATTTTTTATGTATCTGAAGTGTTCAAAGAAAAGTGTGCTCATCTTGTCTTTGTATGTTGACGACACCCTCATAGCAGGAAATTATATGGACTCTATTGTCGCCACTAAGAAGTGGTTGTCCTCTACTTTTGAGCTGAAGGACATGGGTGAAGCGAATTTTGTGTTGGGAGTTCATATTGTTAGAAACCGTTCTAAGAAGCTTCTTGGTTTGTCTCAAGAAACTTACATAAAGAAGATTCTTGAACGATTTTGCATGGAGAACTCCAAACCCATTGACACTCCTGTTGAGAAGGGAAGTGCTTTGTGCTTGGACCAATGTCCTAAAACAGATGAGGAAAATAAATGCAGGTCCACATTGCCATATGCTTAGGTAGTTGGGAATCTTATGTACGCCATGTTATGCACAAGGCCGGACATATGCTTTGCAGTCGACATGGTAAGTCGTTACCAAAGTAACCCAGGACCTGCGCATTGGGCAGCAGTTAAAAGGATCTTTCGATACCTCCAAGGGACAACTGACTTTGCCTTGTGTTTCCATAAGGGTGACTTGAGGCTGAAGGGATACAATGATGCTTATTGGGCCGGTGATAGAGATGGACGCAAATCCACATCGGGTTATGCGTTTATTCTTAGAATCGGCGCTGTATTTTGGTAAAGCAAGAAGCAGACCTGTGTTGCTTTATCTACGATAGAGTTTGAGTATGTGGTATGTGCAGTAGCTGTATAGGAAGCTGTTTGGTTGAGGAGATTCTTGCAAAGCCTAGGACTTACAGCCCATCTAAGGAGGCTATAATTTTGTATTATGATAGTACTGCAGCCTTGGCGTATGTAAAGGATCCTAAGTACCACGGGAAGTCCAAACACATTGACATCAAGTACCATTTTATTCGGGAAGTGGTCGTGCGGGGTGTTTGCCCGTTAAAAAGTGTTGTTCAATCCCAAGCGTAGGATCTATCTGTTGCAAGCATAGTAATTCATGGGAGTACCCATGGTCATATCCACAGGGATAGGGAGTCGAGAAAGATTACAAATTCCTTTGAAGAGTGCTCAGAATCTAGAAAAAGAAAATAAAAATCATGTGGGTTGGTTTGAAAGTTGTTTATCCTAAACACATGAAAGTTAAGGAATATTAAAATAATTAAATAAAAGAGCTGGGATTTAGAGTTCAACTTGTCCACATCCTTGGTTCTAATTTCTCACACTTTTAAACACATCCAAAGTACATTGAAGAATGGTCTGGATGAGATATTTAGCAATGAAACCCAAAATATTTACACGCCTAAATTACATTGAAGAATGGTTTGGACGGAAGATTTAACTTTAAAAGCATTATGAACGGAATTCTCATCTAGGATCCATTGAAGAATGGTCTTTGATGGAGGATTTAGCAATAAAAATCAACTAGCTTGAATATTATAGGATATTGATGCTAAACATTCATTCAAACATTTTAACAAACACTTGAAATGCTTTCAGCGCTAAGCGCCACCTGTGCCAAGAAATCCTGTCTACAGATGGTCAAAGCTAGCCAATCCTTGTGGATCTGAGCAGATACTGTGTTTATCATCAATATCCATATATGTCAAGCTAGGAAAATAGTGTGAAAAATCATTACCTTAGATGTTGATCAAGAATCACCCATCAATCCCAGTTGTTTAAAACTTAGCTACTCATGACTTAAAAGTAAGCAGATTAAATGGAAAATAAACTAAAGAACTTGAATCTGAAATTGAAAACTATGAAAAGAAATTACATAAAAAATGAAAATACACAAGGGTGTTCTAATACAGAGAAATTAAACAAGAAAATGAAATTACAACTGAAAATAAACTAATGACTAACTAAACTATTCTGTAGAAATTAAAAGAAATTAAGAAGGATGGAAAAGAAAAGAAAAATAAAATTCCTAAACTAAGATAAGCTAAAAGAAAAAAATGGAAAATCAAGAGGAGGAGAGAGGCGTGGGAGAGGAAGAGAAGAGTGTCCAGGGAGCCAACAAAAAGTATATATAAGGTTTGAAAGGAAATGTCAAAAATGCCCTCCAAAGTAGCTTGCTTAATGTCTAAGTATTTTGCATTACCGATAATGCGAAATTGAACTATCGGTAATGGCAAAATGCTGGGAAAAATTGAAATTGAATGCATGCAAGAATTAATGCGAATTGACACTATCAGTAGTGGTGCAATTCTTGGACAAAATGAGATTGGATGCATGCTAGCATTACCTATAGTCCAAATTGACATTATCGGTAGTGGGATGTGGCTGGAAATTGATGGGCTCAAAATGCCTCGGAGTATTACCTATAATGCTTATACTACTATAGGTAATGAAGATTTGCTCGGTAAAATGCTACGACTTCAAATGCTTGTATCTTTCTCGTCCGGAGTCGGATTTTGATGATCTTTATATGTACGCGAAGCTTGAGACGTTTTCTTTCCAACCATGGTAGTCTTATAGTCTGATTCAATTTGGAGAAAATCAGTTTTTAGAATTACTCCGATTGGTTGCATTTTGCACTTCTTGACTTCATTTGCCCATATCTCCCAAACCATTTGGAATTTAGCTTTGAAATTTGCTATGAGGCATCAAGACACACTTAGAAATATGTCATAGAAGTCCCATGACTTTTGAAGACTTCCAAGACTTGAATCCAAGCTCTCTCTTTACATGCAAAAACATCCACTTTATGGCATTTTACCTACAAAACAGCAAAAACAATAAAAACCATTATAACTATATATTCACTAATATAATGGCTAAAGTATGCACAATATGGTGGGAATAATGCAATAAAAATATGCAAATACATGATGCAATCACGGGGTGAGGTGGTCATGAAACACATTTCCACTGGAAGCATGGTGGCTGATCCCTTGATTAAGCCTATTGCTAGAGATGTGTTTCAATCTCATGTTGGTAGTATGGGATTGTGTAGGATGTGACTTATCTATGATTTAT
Source organism: Hamamelis virginiana (assembly GCA_017140935.1). Classification (NCBI taxonomy): domain Eukaryota; kingdom Viridiplantae; phylum Streptophyta; class Magnoliopsida; order Saxifragales; family Hamamelidaceae; genus Hamamelis; species Hamamelis virginiana. The sequence goes on along the minus strand of JAESVK010000356.1, from coordinate 88,554 downwards.
ATTTGACATTATTATTATTAATAATTACTTATTGAGTCCTATTATGATTTACCCTTAAGATAATTATTCTTATGTGCATATTCTTAGTACATGTCACCAGGCTAGAATCTACTTACACACACAGGTAATTCATCTTGACGCTTAAGCAGCGAGTAAGATGAGACTGAGGAATCTATGGCGCTCATGTTGTGAGCTAAGATTCCACTTATTGATAGTCGCCTTCGTTATGACTAAGATGAGATTCCTTGTGAATCACTCATAGAATTCCACAATTCTATGAAGCCTGAGATGGCCGGGTGTGAAGTTAGGCGCTTTTGCAGCGACTAGACATCCATCTGTATAGTGTTATTTTGATAGTGACATGCTCATTTACATGAGTCAACATCATAACATACATGTCATACTATATGTGCTTAATGATGATCAATTGTGGGAGTGCTGGATAATCCCTTCTCCATCACTGTGTGAGCTACTGTGATCTTGAGGGATCTAACCTATGTCCTTATGACTTAAGGCTCAGTCATGAAGAGGATGCTCGATGTTGCTATTTTAGCATGCTTCCTAAGGGTTATGATTGATACAACCACATGGGGCATGTCTAGGAAAGCAATTAAGCCTAATTGAATTGGCGTGAGTTCTCAGGGAAGATTAATTTGATGATACACCCTTTCATGAGTTTGTAAGCTGGCCAGCGCTTATATCGACTTTGTGTTCGATATGGGTTTATAAACACTTGATATATTGTGGGATTAAGTATTGCTCACTATAAGGGATTGAGAATACTTGATTTGGTATTGATGAAGTTATCTTGGACATATGCGAGTAGCCTCTGGGTGATGCTTTTTTGTTAGTTTTAGTGGTGACTTAATAACTATGCTCCTGTCGTTGTTCGTTTCTTCTTGCAAGGTCGCACGACCCATTTCCTGTATGAAGAGATGAGTAAGTGAGTTGAATGAGATGATCCGCCCTTTGTAGGCGAGTGTGAGTTGTTACACTTTTGGGCTGGTTTATGGCCTGTCCAATATCCGCCCATTAAGGGCAAGCATCCTAGTTTAGGTTGAATACCTAATAGGATTAGGATAAATCTTAATCTTAAGTGGTTGGGGTGATATGGGATTACATGAGTGCAATCCATATCACCTTAGGACTCTATTCATATGATATATGAGATAATATCATAGTAGAATAGCTGTACACTTTCTCCCTACGAATTCTCTCTCTCTCGCTAGAGCTCTCTCTTGGGGTGTATATATATATATATATATATATATATAAGGTGTATTTCGAAGGGTTCTAGGTGCAGAGCTTAGAATTATATATCAAATTCTCTGAAACCCTAGTTTTCTATGCATCCATATTAACTTGGATCTTCTACATAGAATTGATGCATAGAACATGATAGTTTGACTATCATAACTTCATTCCTGCCTAGTTTATTTGATTCGTGGATTCAAATTGAGACGGTGGATCTCTGTTGGCATCGTGGACTCGGTGTGAGGAACTAAGACTATGGATTTATTTCGTGGGAATACGTGAAGACTAGCGTGGATTCGTTGGTTTCTCGTTCAAGATAGGGATTCTACTTGGGCTTGTGGACTCAAGCGTCATTCTGTGAGTAGTATCACTTTGCTTGTACTTGGTGTTTATTCATACTAATTTCTAGTGTTCTCGAGATTTTTAACCCCGTTAGGGTTTTCCTCGTAAAAACTTGTGTTCTGTGTGATTGTTTATATCGCTTATAATTGTCAACTGAACATTAAGTAAAGGCTAGGTAATTAAATTTTCTTTTTCTAACAAGAAATAGTATCCTCGAAATTTCATTGATCATTTTGCATAAAACTGATGCATATATCAATTTTTTAAAGTGTTTGGAAAACTGATGCATATATCAAGTTTTTGGAATTGCTTGCACTTTTAGGTAAAAATAAAAAAATAAAAAAAAAATAAAAAATAAAAAACTTAAATTTAGATTTTTGAGTAAAGAGAAAAAGATGATGAGACTTTTGAGTATATAAAAAAAAAAAAACTCAAAAATGGAACTTTTGGATAATTTTTCCTTATTTTTAAATTTTTCTCTAATAATAAGTACACTAACAGGTCATTAGATTGGTTGACATAACCCTTTTATCACACTAGATTTAAAGATTTTTTTATGTTATTTTATAACTTAACAAATAGTTAAAGAAATTTGAAAATCTTAAGAATCTCATAATTTAAAATTGGACCTCATGGTATAAAGTTATGGATTTTTGGATAATCTTTTCTTTTTTATTTCAAAATTTGAACTCCATTTTCTTATTACTAACATGGTCTTGACGACGTTAATAATTGTTTACAATGAAATTAGTTACGTGGTTTGGGAGGGTTTAGGGAAAGGGAAGGGTTGCATCTATTGTGTAGCTCATAATTTTGACAAGCTTTTCTATGGACAAAAAAAAAAAAAAAAACATCCACATGGTCGTGTTCGGCACACTCTTGTAATGAAGTAAGATAATAAGAGAGAATGGCTTAGGTGACTTCAATGTTGTGCCAACCTTAGGCTCTCTAGTAATATAGTTACTGTTAGAAGTATGCCCTAAAACCAATCCTAAAGGGTATATTAAGTTTCATATTATCAATATATGGAAGGTATAACTTATCAATATGTTCTAACATATATGATAAGGTCCATGAATAAATGATAAGAGAAATATGCATCTCAAGGTGTTGAGATAGAGAGACTGATATTTCTCATATACATCTATTCTAAAAGAGTTCCTACTCAAAGGTTTATTAAAGTGGATATTTAATTAACCGTATGAAGAGTAGCACAGATTTAAACCAACTCATATGGAGGATAGGTAGTCTTTCCTATCAGTGTAGTGACACTTAGGTTAATCTGTGGGTGCATATTAGAGAATATGTACACTGAACATGATCTACAAAGAGTATTCCTATGGTAGTTCTGTCAAAGGAATATTCTAGTGTTATGTCCATTTATTTGGTAGTCCTTAGACTTGAGACACCATAGCTGTCTTATGCATAGGTTGCTAGAGTTTGATAGTATCTTGTACAGCCTTATCCATAAGGTTGTAATCGGTGCTTATTGGCTCTAATGAATTATGCATGAAGATGGATGAGTGTGCAATAAGGGATCATCACTCTCAGTTATATGAGAGAGAATGTCAGGATAAGTTCACAAAGATAATTCTCAAAGGGAACCTCTGGCCAGAGTGATAGGTAAACAGTGAAAAGTGTTTCACTGCGTTTGCCTTATTGAGATTATATTTTGTGGGACAGATATCAAGTTGTTAAGATAGGGTTTGACTAAAACCATACCTATTATCTTGACTGTGACATTAGGGGATGAAGGATTAAATAACATGAATGGTTCACATAGTTTTGCTATTCACCTAAACCTAGGGTATGTCATGATATGTTGCTAGATGTCACTCATGACCAGTGAAAGCCTATTGATAAAGTGTTATCAATGAGGGCAAAATTGGAATCGTTCCAATTGAACCTTAAAATAGAAAGTTTCTATTTTTGGGAGACATAGAGATGTCCCTGTCACTGCTAGGTTAGGGTGAACCCAAAGGGTCACACACAATAGAGAGTAAGTGAGTTCCTTAAACTTGTGGGAGGGGAATCCTGTATTTGAGTTATGTTTGACTTTAATTATTAAAGGTTAATTAATTAAAAGTCAATCTTAACCAAGAATAGGATTATTCTATTCAAGGATGTTTGGTCATGCTAGCACTAGTAACCAAACACCCCTTTAAGAGGAGAAAGTCTATAAATACATGTGTTCTTCACATTCTAGGGTAAGTGTAACCCTAGTAGCCGAAATTCCTCTCTCCTCTCCCTCTCCATGCTAGCTTGCTCACAAGGGTTGTGGAAGGCTAGGAGGTTCTAGGAGTTCTGCTCTCGTGTGGATACGCTTTGGAGGTTTCATTCGTTTGAAACTCGAAGGAAGGCTACATCGAAGATTGTAATCAAGTAAGATTTATTTATATTGATTATTTGTATTTGATTATATACATGACCCGATGCTTGAATCGTTCTTGGAGGTTTTGTGAACATGGATTGTTTTTATAAAACGAAAAAGTTTTGTTTTACCTCTTCCGCTGCGAATCCATGTCTGTGGTTTTTCACAGAACCTTTCAGTTACAACCCTAAAGAGTTTAGAGAGCTATGGAGAGTAAGAAAAGCTTAGGTAAATAAACAATATGCACTGTATACCTTCATAGATAACTTATCTATATGGGGCTAGTAGATTAGATCACCCTTGATCTGGAGCTATGTCATATAAAGCCCTCTAAGGTTGAATTGATTCCAAATTCATAAGTCGATTTGGATCAAGATTATTGGGATTTATGAGAGGGCCGCCAATATTTGTCCCAATAAAGTGTGTTTCTATGAGGAGGCCTTTGTAACCAAGATGGGATTCCCATTTCAACCTTTTATTAGGGATACAAGATTAACCTTGAAGAATCCATGATCTGGGTTTTCTTGAGAGAGAACCCCATACCAGGCAAAAAATTGAGGCATCTCACAATTTAGGTCAACCAAAAGTTGGTTGAGAATAATCTCATATTAATCCACAGATAGAAGAACCACTATTTCTTTGTTAGATGCAGAGGTAGTATGACACATGTCATGTTATTGTACATATTTAATAATTTAATAATGTTCGTGTTTGAAATTTTGATATAATTAATAAAATTTTCATGTTCGAGTTGACACATATATTCAAGTACTTGTGTCTCGACATGTCATAGATGTAACCCATCAACATAAATTGCCATCCATACTCTCGACATCATAGTGCAATTAAAGGAAAGTTCAGCCTTTTTTTTTTTTTTGCCAACTTAGGGCATCCTAGGCCTATTCATGCTTAGGTTTGGGTCCAAACTAATCCCTAGGGATAGATGAAATATTCGTAAACTCCATCCATTAGATAGCTAGGGTGCCAATATTCGATCCTAAGACCTTCACTTCATGAGACATGATTTTTGACCGCCTGAATTACCATGGCTACTTAAATGAATCAAAACTTACATGAGCTAAATCATGACAATATGCGGCACAAAAAAGAGGTCTATTTTATTTTCCTAACAATAGAAACCTAAATCATAACAAAAAAGTCCACTATGTATATATATAATGTAATGCCATTTTTTTTTGGGTACAAGATAAAAATATTACACAATGAAACAAATTACAATACAAAGATTTGAATATAAAACCTCATCTTATAATAGAGATGCAATTAAATTACAAGACCATCAACAATGCCATGGTCTTTTTGAATAAAAATCAATAATAGAGAAAATGTTATGAAAATAGTTCCCAAACTCTTGGAGTATCTCCAATGATAAAATTCATTTTTGGATATCAAAAAATATTTTTTTATGTAACTGCATTGAAAATAGATAACAATTTGATTAGAGGTGCTCTAATGATACACTATCCTTTTTTTTTTTTTTGTGGCACTTTCTCTATCTCTCTATTTCCTTAAACTAAGCATAAGTTTCTATGCACTTTTGTATGTCTTGAAGAAAAATAAATCTATCCAAAACTTGATCCAATATCCCTTTTATAATTCTTATTTCTTCCACCCTTTCTGCTTGCACGCGTCTTGAAAATCTCATTCAAAAGATTCAATCTTTATTTAAAATTCTCTTCTATTCCTCGTCTAATTCTTCAAGCCATCTTTTGGAAGAAGAGATCGATTATCAATTTCTTCAATCACTGTAAATCACCCACCTTTACATTTATAATTATCTTATTTTTTTTGTAAGAATTATCTTTATTAATTTGATTTATGTAGGTCTATGGGAGGGTTAGGTGATCGTAAAATAATTGCATACACATTAAAGAGTTGATTGCTCTGCAATTAATGCCAATTATTGAGTCTTTTGAGTATATTTTAATGGAGTTATGCTTGTTTTTTGCTAATTGTTAGATATAAATCTGGAATCTAATGCTTTTATCTTGTTTTATAGGATTTCTTCATAAAAATGGAAATTTAGGCATGTTCGAGGTTGGTTTCTTGCAATTGCCCTTGAATAAAGCTAAAAGCAGAGTTAAATGGATGGAAGAATCATCAAAGGGATGTGAGGAAGGCTTTGGAGAGCTTTTGGAAGCAAAATGGAAGTGAAAAGGGGCATTTCTAGCTGATCGATAGAAATTCTATCGATGGTCTATTGATAGACACCCTCTATCGATAAACAGTTGGTCTTCTATCGATAGACAATGCTCCTGAGTGAATTTTTATGCAGCAATTCAATTCCTGCCATGATGTTTGTCGATAGACACACCATGCCTCGGAAAGCGTGCCCACATTTCTTCTTCAGTTTTTAATGTAATTTTTGGAGAGTTTTTATTTGGAAGGTCTCTGTACACTACATAAGGATACTTTCTAAAGTTAGAAGGGGTTGGCTAGACCTAATTGAGTTCTCTCTCTCTGGATTTAGACTCTCTTTCTTCTCTCTTTAGTTTTCTCTCTCCTCTCTCATAGGGTTTGATGTTTATGCTTGGAATGGACCGTCTCGGCAATTCTATCTCCATCACGGGCAACTAACTTCTCTTCTCGGGTGTTAAATGAAGTTTGATTATTAGGTTTGTCATGTAACTGAGTAAGATTTAGGGTTTTATTATGTTCGTGACAATTGTACAACTTGGGAGATTGCTTTTCATGCAATCCGTTCTTTATTGAATATATTGATAAATGCAATTGTTTTCTGTGATTTCAATTACATTAGTTGTGCAATAGTTTTTATCAAATATGCTTACATTCGTTTAGTCTAATCATGCCTTATTTGGATAACTTGTGCATGTCTTACATGACAAGTTATGCCTTGTTTGGATGGATCATGTTGTCCCAAGTTATATAACCCTAGAGGGGGAGTGAATAAGGTTTTTTGGCAAACTTTAAGCAAATATTACCAAATAAAAATTATGGTCCAATTAATTTCAGCAGAAGCACAAATATATAAACAATTAATTGGAAATGGGAGATAGAGAGAGAGAAATCAAACACAACGATTTAACGTGGTTCGATCTCCGCCTACGTCCACGCCTTAAGCACCAAGCTCAAGGATTCCTCAATCCACTATGGATTACTCATTCAAGGTGGAGAAACCTTTACAACAATCTACTTTCACGGCGGAAGATTAGCGCCAATAATCTTCTTTAATAGTGGAAGATTAGCACCACTCAATCTTCTTTCAAGGCGGAAGATAAGCACCTAGAGACAACAGCTCTTCAACGCAAGCTTGAGTTTGACAACTATACTTCAAGCTTCACAAGGGTTATACCTCAACCCTTAGCTCACAAGATATACTATCAGATTTGTATACAATAAATAAACTCCTTAAGAGTAGATGAAGTACAATTGAAAGCTCACACTAATAACTCTCAAAGATTAAAACTAATTTGGCTCAAGAGAGAATGATTCTTTTTGAGTGAATCACACAAGATTGATGTAAACAAGTTGGTATATGTTTGTATATGTTCAGCTACTTGTTTAAGACTTATACAATGAGTATTTATAAGCCACAAGATACAATGAGTATTTATAAGCCCCAAGAAGAATATGGCCGTTAAGAGTAAAAATATAGCCGTTTGGGTTTGTCAAAACTAGCCGTTATAAGTTGCAGGACACGCTTAGTCGATTGAACAAAAGAGGTTAGTCGACTAGCTCATTTAAAAACTTAGCATTTCAAAATCTGGGCTCGGTTAGTCGACTAAGACATATGGTTGGTCGACTATAAATGGTTTTTACAAAAACAAGCTTACTGCCACTACTTTAGTCGACTGGGTATAGAGGCTTAGTCAACCAGGCAATTTAGAAAACCAATTTTCATGAAAGCAAACTAGTCTTTTGAGTTCAAGATAGCCCACCAAGATTTTAACTTAGTTTTGACCAAATATATTTTCCAAAATAAGTCCAAACTAAGGTCTTTAAGGTCAAGGTCTTTTGAGCCAACAAAGTTTAACCTATATGAGAGATTTATACAATTAAATCCTAATCACTTACACATAAGAAAAAAAACATCTTCATGATTTGATTTTTCAATTTCTTGTGTTTGGCTTCATTTTGATCTTTAATGAATGTCATGGCTCGCTTCATTGTTCTTAGTGAATACGCAACAAATTCACATAAGATTTGCTAAGTGCTTGAGCTTCATGATTGTTAAATCTTCTCTTTGAAGACTTGAATCATGTTCTTACAAATATATATGGACTATATTGCATGCATAAGAATCTCAAGATAAGTTTGAAACCATCACATGTTCAACAATACATCCACTAGATAATGTCAAGATATTTAACAAATTGATAATGTCAAGATATTTTACAAATTGTTTAGCACAATATGCATTAATCATAATACAATGTAACATATTCATAATACAATGTTTGTTATTATCAAAATCATTTCATCAAATATGGATAAATCATTTTACTAATTTGGATTGAAGCTATAAAGCTAACATATCATACCAGGCAGGTGTTCGCATAATCTACTTGATGGCTTATTCTTGTAGTCTAGGTCATCACTGATCATAAACGAATACGAAACCCTAGATTTTATTGCTTATATTATAAATCCTTAGTCAAGTGGATTCGAAATACCTAATGCCTTTTTATTATTGATTTTTTATCGCCAATCAATCTTTTTACTAGTTTACTTTAATTAGTGTAAACAAACACTCAACCATTAAACATCATTCTTTTAGCTAAAATTAAACTCGCTTGATTTCTCATAACTCAGCCTTTAGTCTCTGTGGACGATACCCATGCTTAATCATTTTTTTCAATGAATTGAGGTTACAGCATGAATCTTTATAAATTTAAATATTAATTGTTAACAAGAAATAACCTCTCTTGTTTGGCATGATCAAAATTTGGCGCCGTTAACAGGGACTAAAGCACGGTTATAGAAATTCTAGTGAATTTAGTTTTAGTTGTAGTTTTACGATTTTATTTTCCTTTATCTATTGATTCTTCGCTTCTCTCTTTTCAGGTTGCTTGATTTATAGGTGCTACATAAAATTTTGCGTGCTAAGGCCAAAAGGCCAATTAGTTAAAAAAAAAAAAAAAAATTGCTCAGGTGCCAAAGTTTTGGATAGGACTGCATAGAGACTAGCAACCGGGATCGAGGGAAGTTCCTTCTCACCTTAGTCTTTCTTATTCTTCTTTTGCATTTTATTCATTGCATTTCATCCAGTTGGGGAGAGTCATTTTGTATGCAAGGTAGACGGTCCTTGTCTTGTGATTTACAACTTTTTGACCCAGAGTTAGAAAGTACCTTGAGGACCCTTAGGGCGTCTGTTTGTACTACTTCAGAGTCATAGTCTGTTTTTAAGATGGGAGATATGGTTGATAATCCTGCTAGGGTAGCTGCGGTTCCTCCGCAAGCTCAGCATGCACTTAGGCTGCTTATAGACCACTTCATGCCTACTATATTCAATCCACCTTCATTTATACATATTCCTAACATAGATAATTTGCAGTATGAGATTCGACATGCTACCATTTAGATGCTACCGATCTTTTATGGGTTGGATAGGGAGAATCCATACGACAATTTGACTGAGTTTGTAGGAATCTGTTCCATGGTTAGGATTCAAGGTCTCACTGCTGACGCCTTAAAGCTTCAGTTATTCTCGTATTCTCTACGGATAGGGCCAAGACTTGGATTAACACTCTTAGGACCCCAGAACCTATTACTAGATGGGATAAGCTTTAGAAACTCTTTATAGCTAGGTTCTACTCTATCGCACTCAAATGCGGTATAGCATTACCCATTTTGTCTAACGAAAGGGGGAACCATTCCATAAAGCTTGGGAGCAGATGAAGGAGCTCATTAGGTTGTGTCCCCATCATGACATTACCATGTTAGAAGTATGCCCTAAAACCAATTGTTAGGTTGTATTTAGGGAACTTATAATTTCATTATATTCATGTATGAAACTTTATTTATCAATGAAATGGCTTATTATCATGTAAACTTGTGTTTAATTACTGTTCATGATAAAGTCCTTGGATAGTATGATAGAGAGTTATATCTCAAGTGTTGAGATAGAGAGACTTATAACTTTCAAGTACATCTATCCTAGACTGGTTCCTAATCATAGGTTTATATATTTGGGCGATTATAAACCGTCAAGATTATCTTATGTATGAATTCCTAGAGTTTGATAGTGTCTTGTACACCATTGATCATGAGGATGTAATCGATACTCATTGACTTTAGTAAATTGTATATGAAGATAGGTGAGTGTGCAATAGGGGATCACCACTCTTAATATGAAAGGAAGAATGTTATAGTTCGTTCACAAATAATAACTCAATGAAGTCTTTGGCCAAAGCAGAAGGTAACCAAGAAAAGTGTTTTCAAGGGTTAACCTAATTGAGTTTATATTTTGGTAAATAACTAACACAGGGTTAAGTTAGGGTTTAACATGAATCCATACCCAACTAACTTAATCATGACATTGTTTGGTGAAGGATTATCTATTACACGAAGGATTCATTTATACAGGTATATTCACCCACACCTAGGGCTTGTCATGACACATTGCTAGACGTCACTCGTGACTAGTGAAGGCCTAATGATAAGTGTTATCATTGAGGGAAAAATTGGAATTGTTCCAATCGAACCATAAATAGAAAGTTTCTATTTTGGGAAACATGAGATGTCCCCGAACCACTACTAGGTTGGGATGAACCCAATGGGTCACACACATAAGGGTATAAGTGAGTCACTTGAATTAGGGGAGAGGTATATTCTTATTTATTATTGTTTAGGCCCTTATTATTAAGAGTTAATAAGAGAGGGACCAAATAATAAATACAAAGAATATTTACTATAAATATATGATGATAGGTCAAGCTAGCACTAAGTAACTCATCATCATAATAGAGAAGGAGGCTAAACCTAAGAGAGAAACCCTAGAGGCCGAACACTTGGAGTGTTCATTCACTTTCTAGATGCCACCCTTTCTCTCTCTCTCTCATACCCACCATACTCCCCAACACCACCATTACAAACCCTAACCTCAACAAAACGATCCTATTTTCTCACGCTTGATGTCCTAGTCTTGGATTATGAGCTTGAGACCAATCACAAACATAGACTTTTGACATCCAAATTAGCTAACACAACTAGTGATAAACCTAACACTTTGGGTCCACACTAAAGCTCCACCCAGGACCATGGGCCCTTAAATTCCCCACTGTGATACAAACCGAGCTAATGCATCCATATCCATCATAATTTATAGAAAATAGTTCACAAGACAATTCACATTTCAAATATGAATATATTTCTGCATCATAGCTTGTGTATATCATTTCCATTTCCAAACGTTCAGTTCAATCTAAAGATCAAGGGAACAGCTTATTAAAATATCTCATAATCTTTATCATTTATAAATCAGTTCAGAAAATCAGGCATATGAGTATAAAACCAAATATCTCAATTGTGTTTGCAAAAATAATGTCACTATATGCCTTTTTAAATGTTTCCATAAAACAAGTAATAAAAGAGCTCGTTCCCCGTTTATATACGCATCATATCCAGTATTAATTTGCCAAGAGATATAAACAAGTTCTCAAAACATTTCAATTATGTGCCTTGGTTTCATTTTATAAACGTGTCACACAACTTAACAGTTCCTAAACCAGTATATTCCATGTATCCATATATCAATACAGCAATGGAGTTCATAAAACATTTACAAGTCACATTTTTCATAAATCACTTGTAAATCACATATCATTACATATCCCTACCTCAATGAAACGGATTTTTCCAACCCTTTGTGGCTCCACGAGTCTCCCAAATGCAATGCTCAATGCATCCAATGCAAGTGGTCCATCCATAGACCTTCCAAATCTGAGAATAACAAATAATACAAAAGAGAAAATCAAAAGAAAGCACAGAGGATCTAAAATCCCAAAAGCAAAACAACCCGTTCTTCTAAACCATTCACTCACGACCCTAAGGACCAAAAACCAAAAAATGCTAAAACAAAGGTCTTAAGACTTCCAAGACATATTACCATGTATGTCTAGATGCTACACGTAGAATTTCATAGTCAAAAGCCAAGCGGTTTAAGAGATATACACCTAAGAAGATGAAGGGTACGAGAAAATGGAACTTTTGGTATTTCCAAAACATTTCTCTCTCCAAAATGAATTTGACCTCAAGATCACCATATTTAGAAACTATATTTCACAAGCTTTCCGAGCATATAAGAATTACCCCAAACTGACACCGAATGAAGAAGTTAGACCAAAAGAAGTTTTGCTAAAATGGCCAAATTAGTGAACTAATCACTGGGATTAGTTGAGATGCTACACGTAGAATTTCATAGCCAAAAGCCAAGCGGTTAAGAGATATACACCTAAGAAGATGAAGGGTACGAGAAAAGGAAAAATATGGTATTTCCAAAACATTTCTCTCTCCAAAAAAGAATCTGACCTCAAGATGGATATTTAAAAACTAGACTTCACAAGCTTTCCGAGCATATAAGGATCACCCCAAACTGACACCGGGTGAAGAAGTTATGACCAAAAGAAGTTTTGCTAAAATGGTCAAATTAGTGAACTAATCACTGGGATTAGTCGACTAATTATTCAATTAGTCGACTAATCCACTTGGTTAGTGGAATAATTTAAGGTCCAGAGAGCATTTTATGAAATTTAGCTAAACTAGTCGACTAATTCAGTACGAACGGCCCTAGAATCGATCCTAAACTCCACAAACTACCCCCAAACCTCCAAATCTCAACCCCAAACCTTAGATCCACCAAAAATAAGTCTCAAAAACACTAGATCTACCAATATTACACAAGACAAAGGGTCCAATCAAGATATCAATCAAGATCTTTAACTTGAAATCCATATTCATCACAAACCACACAAAACCAACCTTAAATCCTTCATCAAACCCACAAAACTCAACCCTTGCAACATACAAACCATCCTCAAACACCATCATTCATCCATCACAACCCCCATCGAAACTTTACCCATAAACCCACTAAAAACCTTTGAAGGAAATACGAGAAAAAGAAGAAAGAAATTAACAAAGAACTATGCTAACCTTTCTCCTCTTCTTTCTCTCTCTCTCGTCTCCCTCTCCTTTCTCACGAAAATGAAAGAAAAGAAAACAGACAAGGATTTTAATACCAAGGGGACACAAATGTCATTTTGAAAAAATATTTTTTTTCAACAAGAACAATAAAATCATTTCCTAAATCACCATATAAATCATAAAATATTCAAAAATACTTAAAATAAAATACGGGTTTTCACAACTCTCCAACTTGATATTAGTGATATAAGAGGGCAAGAATATGACAATGGTTCTAATATGAAAGGAAAACATAAAGGTGTACAGAAAAGATTGCTTGACATAAATCTTAAGGCATTTTATACGTCATGTGGTTGTCATAGTCTTAACCTTGCACTTGGCGATATGGCTAATTCTTGTTCTAAAGCTGCATCTTTTTTTGGAGTGGTTCAACGTCTATACACATTGTTTGCGTCTTCTCCAAAGCAGTGGAAAGTTTTTCAAGATCATGTGAAAGGTCTCACATTGCAGTCATTATCACAAACACGTTGAGAGAGTCGTGTTGAAAGTGTTAAAGCAATAAGGTATCAAGCTCCACAAATAAAAGATGTTCTGCTTCACTTGGAAAATAGTAATGATGATTTCAAAACAAAAAGTGAAGCTGAGTCTCTAGCAATGTATGAACTTGAGAATTTTGAGTTCATAGTTGCTATGATTATTTGGCACACTCTGTTGTTTGCTATTAATTCTGTTAGCAAGACTCTTCAAGTTGAAAATATGAATATTGATGGTGCTATTGATTAGTTAAAAGGACTCATTACATTTTGTGAAAGGTATAGAGAAAATGGATTTGTGGATGCCATAATTGAAGCTACGGAAGTTGCAAATGCAATGGAGATTGAACCAATTTTCCGTGAAAAACGTATCATTTGTAGAAAGAAACAATTTGATGAGAATGAAAGTGAAGAGGTGACATATTCAACTGAAGAATCTTTCAGAGTTAATTACTTTGTATACATTGTTGACCAAGGCCTTTCTTCACTTAAAAGTAGATTTGAGAAATTTCAAATATATGAGAAAAATTTTAGATTTTTTTTTATTTGAAGAAGCTAAATTTTATCATAGATGAATGTTTGAATACTTATTGTGCTAATCTTGAAAATTTTCTAAAATGTGAGGAACATTGTAATGTTGATGGCAAAGATTTATTTTTGGAATTGAAAGTCCTAAAAGAAAATTTACTAAAAGAAACAAAAAGGCCGATTGAAGTGTTGAATTATGTGAAAGCCATGGATGGTTGTTTCCCAAATACATGGATTGCTTATAGGATATTACTGATCATACTAGTTACAGTTGCCTCAGGAGAAAAAAGCTTTTCAAAGCTGAAGTTGATCAAATCTTACATTTGATCAACAAAGTCGCAAGAAATATTAAACGGATAGCTATGTTATCTATTGAAAAAGATACGGCAGATAAACTTGATTATACAACTTTAATTGGCGACTTTGCGACTAGACATGCAAGAAGAGCAATATTTAAATGTACATGACTTTTTAGGTATAACAAATAATTTATGTTTTTAAATTTATGTTCATAATTTTTTTCATGAATTTTATTTATTTTTATTTTTTGGAATGCAGAAGGAAGAGTCATAAATGTTATTTTAGTAATTGGTGGATATAGTGAAATTGAGCCAATATGTTTTGCTATTCAATCTCTCTTTTTGTAATTATGTTTTCTTTTACTAAATTATTATAGTAATGATATACGCCATCAAACTTTGTATGTGTATAACAAATACAATAATAAAAATTGGTAGTTAAATATTTTATAAAAAAAAAAAATTGTGTCATTACGTACTACATAGGGCTCCATTTTGGTAGTTCGCTTAGGGCCCCCAAATCTTAGGGCCGACCTTGACTGGATTATTGCAATAAGGTGCACAATGAAACATTAATGGCAGCTTACAACTATAATCATATTGTAGACATCCATTTTTGACCATGGGAAGGGTCATTAATGGTTGCCTATGATTTGAGGTAAAATAGGGTGTCAAAACCCTAAGTTGCCAGTTTTACCCTTGTGAGTAGTTAGTTAGAGGTCATTATCGTATGTAGGTTTTTAGGTCAGATTAAGTCGGTTCTTCTTGCATTTAGTTTTTAGAGAGTCTAGGAACATCCCTATTAAATTTCATGGCATTCTGAGCCAAGCTTGATAGGAAATAAGGCCTTTTGTGACTTGAAGGGCAGTATTGTCCTTTGAGTCACAAAAGCTCTGAATGACTGTCAATCTTGTCTCGAATGGTCTCGAGACTTTGGCATGGATATTTAAGGTGTGTTCGATAGCTAAGTTGATCAGTGGCAAGGTCTGTTGAGCCTCCTAGCTCATGATTGGCTCTTAAGGCCCAAAGGGCCCTCTTAAACTCAGATTAGGGTTTCAATCGGGAATGATCGGGATTCGACCCTTTTTATCCGTTCAAAGCCTTCAAAAGCTTTAGAAAAATTTCCAAAAAGTTTCCAAAACATGTTTCGAGAAGTAGAAATGGTTTTTACGACCAATCGATTAGTGGATTTTAAAACCCTAAAAGGGCCCGATAGGCCCAAAACAGCTAATCGGCTTGGTTTCTCTCAACGCCTTGACCATGATTAAGGTTTTTCATCCTCAAAATCTTCTAGAAACATGGAGAATCGAATCACGATCGTTTTGGCGCTTGAATCGTCTAATTTGGACTTGAAACGGGCCCGAAAAGCCGAAAATAGCTGAGACGGGTCGAGAGATGCTCAAAATGGGTCAAAATTGGGCTGAGGCTCAAATGACCATCCCTCCCCGGGCGGTCTCCACACCTAAAGGGACGGTTGGCCATCCTAGGGTGGATGGTCATCGAAGCCCTTGCCCAATAAATGCTATTTTTCAGTGTTTTACCTGCCCGAGACTCTTTCAGGTGCTTCCAAGTGTCCAATTCGGCCTTGAGGACTTTGGGATGAGTTTGGAGACATTGAAAGACTGGTTTATGACCCTTGAATCATTCCTAAGAGATTCAAACTCAGCCATTGATCAATTTCAAGCTTCCCTATAAATAGAGAGCCCTGAAATCAGTTTTACAACACACATTAAGGCATTTAAAGAGCCAAATTGGTAGAGTAAAGCCTCAAGGCATTACACCAACCCCCTAAGAAACTTTAGTTGCATCTTTGAAGTCCTTAGAGTCCTTGGAGTTTGAAGAAGAAGCTAGGAGTAAGGGGAAAGAAGGCAAAAAGGTTAGTACAATTAATCTTTGTGCTTGTTTTGAGGAGTTACACAAGAGTTTGTATATCTATTCTTCTTCTTCTTCTTTTCTTTCATTCTTCTTTTATGTTCATAATATGCTAGGATTAGGTGCTTAGGATGAGTCTTCATGGTTAGGAGTTCTTTATATGCATGATAGGAGTTAAGTTAATATGTGTTATTTTTTTGTTTTAAGTTAGTAATGCATGTTTAAGTAAAATTTGAGTCTTTTGGTATGGTAGAATGAGTATGAGTCTTGAGTATTGTGTTAGGATAGTTTTGTGTTTGATTACATCATTCCTCTTGATCAGGCTTAATGCTTGGAGTGTTATATGACTTGTGTTTGAGGGAGCATGCGAAGGTAAGCTTCTTCCCTTGTGTTAAATTGAATAGTTTTAAGCATGGTATTTGGTTGTTTTGAGTAGTTTTGCATATAGGGTTTTAGTCCATTGTTTTAGCATGCATGTTAGTATTTATATTTGATATTTTGGTGAATTAACAATGGTCTTGAAGCCACTCAAAGTGAATATTCAAATCTGTCCAGATTTGAATATCTACTTAATGTGACTTAAATACCATTCTTAAGTCATTTTTTGCATAGTTTTACATATGGTAGTCTTAGTATATCATATTAGGTTGCATGCTAGATCATTTACACATTTTTTATTTATTATTTTCATGAGTTTTAATTTATTTTTAAAGGAACATTCAAATCTGTCCATAGATTAAAAGTATCCTTAAAGTAAGTTAAAAATCATTTTTAGGGTCAAATCAACCTAGAAACATGCCTAGGTTTACATAGAATAATTAGATTGCATCTAGGACATAAGTCAAACCATATCTTAACAACTTGTTATATGTTCTACAAAATATAATTCTCAATAAGATGAACTCAATGAAACACTTTCACAGTTCACCTATCACCATGGCCATGGATTTCAAACTGAGAATTATCTTTGTGAACGAACTCTGACATTCTCTCTCATCAAAGATGCAAGTGATGATTCCTTCTTGCGCATTCATTTACCTTCATACATAACCCACTAGTGCCAATGAGTACCGATTACACCCTTATGGTTAAAGATGTATGAGATACTATCAAACCCTAGTGTCTTATGTACAAGGTAACTATGGTGCCTCAAGTCTGAGGATTACCAAATGAATGGACGTAACATAAGAATATTCTTTTGACTTAAACTCCATAAGAATATTCTTGCAGATCATGTTCAGTGTACATATTCTCTAATATGCACCCACAAATTAACTATAGTGTCACTACACCGATAGGAAAGACTACATATCCTCCCATTGGAGCTAGTTTAAATCTATGCTACTCTTAGCGGTTTATAAAAGTCCGCTTTAATAAACCTATGAGTAGGAACTCTTTAGAATAAATGTGTATAAGAAATATCAGTCTCTCTATCTCAACAACTTGAGATGAATATTTCTCTTATCATTTATTCATGGACCTTATCATATATATTTACAAATATACAAGATAAGTTATACCTTCTTATTAATATAATATGAAATTAATATGCCCTTCAGGATTGGTTTTAGGGCATATCTCTAACACCAACCACTTAAGATTAGGACTTATCCTAATCATATTAGGTATTCAACCTAAACTAGGATGCTTGTCCTTAATGGGCGAATATTGGACGGGCCATAATCCAGCCCAAAAGTGCAACAATAAGAGTATAAATAAGCTTATAGAGAGAGAAGATTCATAGGTTTGAGAAGAATGTGAAGAAAAAGATGAAGTGGGTCGAAGATGTTCCAGCAAAACTCTGTGACTGTTGATAGCCTTCTCCATCTCTCTACACTTTCTCTCTCTCTCTCTAGTTTTCTTTCTCTATATTAACATGTTTCCAGTGTTGGTTAATGTTGGAGGAGAATATCAACACATCATCAATATAGAATGTTGTAAATGTTGTACATGCTACAAATATTACATTCATTCATTATTATATATGGATGTCATGGGCTCACATGGGGGGGGGGGGCCTGAGTAAGGAATAAAAACTATGTCAATATCTTCATTTATATATATATATATATATATGTAGTCCCGTTCATGTGAGGACTTCCTTATATGAGGACTTGGCCTTTT
>JAESVK010000356.1:33625-65658 GCA_017140935.1 Hamamelis virginiana | reverse complement strand
AAAAAAAAAAAAAAGAGGGCTATCTACCATTTTCTATATCTGATGAGAGAGAGAGAGGATATATGCATGCATGTGTGTGCGCACTCACACTTGAACACACCTTTAATGCATGTTCAGGCATCATGTTAGTTTTATAAATTACGTTTTAACAGCCTCTAAGTTGTAATAGAAGAGGAAAGAGAGAGCGAGAGAGCGAGAGAGAGAGAGGGAAAAGAGAGAGCAAAGTTTCTCAATAAATTTTTATTCTACCAAAATTCGTCACCTTACACAAGTTTTCAACCTTTTCGAGACCTGACATTATGCATCACAACTCTTCAATAATCTTTATTTTATCAAAATTCATCACCCTACGTATGACCATATTTGAAGCCTTCGGATAGGCTCCTTTTCAACCCTAAACAAACCAAAAGAAACCTATGCTAATACCCATCTATGATGGGACACAAAATAGCAATGAATCACCTAAAATAACTTCTATAACTAGGTTCTCTTGCTACCATGGAAATTTGCATGGATGGCTATAGTAATAAAATGATCTTACATATGAAATGGACATTTTTTGGTCATTATAAAAAATAATGGATGGCCCAACTTTCAACACAATCACTACTTCTATGTAGTAAGAAGGCACAATAATTATTGCTTACTCTAAAGTAAAAAGAGTATTTCATCAGATTCAAATGAACTAAAGCTCAATCATACACATTTAATACTTAAAAGGCATAAGCATCCAAACCTTCTCTATTTCATCGCAAAGAAGAGGGTTGTCTCTCAGGTACTGTAATGCTCTGTCTCTTCCCTGTCCCAACCTTTTTCACACATTAAAAACGAAAGGCAACAATAAGCCATGATATATTGATATTTTAACATTTTAAGACAGCATACAATGTTGAAGATAAGTCTCCCAATGAATAAAATGCAAGGATGATGATCATTAATAAGCTGACTTGTACTAAATAAACCCAACTTCATATAACTGAATCCGTACTGTTTGATTAGTTTAGTTTAAATGCACTATGAGGCAAATTATTCTATGCAGATAAAATCTCAAATATAACACTTTTTTCCCTCATATTGCGTTTTTACCAAATATACTTACAGCTGTTTTCCCAACAATAGGTACGAAAGTCATCTGGAAGACCAAACTTACAAGCCCACCTGTATGCTGCTACCGAGAATCCTGGTGCTGCTTATATTTCTAGTGATCAATAACTCCAGGGCTTTGCGAAGAACAAACAATTGTCATTTTCACCGAAGATGAGGTTATACTGTCTTCTTCTAACCTAGAGAGCTGTCTTATAGCCCAAGGTTTGGGGGCAGATCATATTTAGGGAAGTACTATCTATGTTCTAGTTAAATAAATAAGGTCACATCACAGTGGATCTGTCTGCAAAAGTCCCCATACAGTGACTTTGATGACATCCTCACCAGGCAACAGCTATGAATGGACATAGACACATGTTGGCATTGTTGGTGTTAGACATGGACATGAGAAGATAGTAATGACCATCTACAAAAGAATGTAACACTGTAGCTATGGACTCAGACAGATAACGCTTTCCATCACAAAGATGAGATGTTTCACATGGTAAAAAAAAAAAAACAAAAAAAACAAAAAGCAGCGTTCTTGTTGTGTAGAACATCCTAAGTGCCTAGGAAGTATTATTTAATGGTAAAAGAAATGTTCAGCTAACATCAAATCTTCAAGTGCAAAGTTGTAGCTTCAATTCCGAGTATGATTCTTTAAATGAAACAGATGCTTTAAGATAAATGGTACACTATATTTTGTTGAAAGAATTTCAGGATAGAAGTTCAGAAAGGATTAAGACTTTCTTTGAATGCTTTGCCTTTGTACAGCTAATAGGCTGTATATCCATAAAAGCTCAAAAATCTCAAGTCAAATACTAATAGTTTATATGCATGTTTTACCCAATTAACACGAAATACTACTGATATCAGTTTGAAACAACAGATTTGATTCTTTTCTTTTGCCCTTTTATGTGTGCATGTGTGGGTGGAGGGAAGGAAAAACCAAGGACTTGGCTTAACCTATTTTCTGTGATACAGGTAGGCAACCACAAACGGACTTTATCTCAGACATTATCATCAAATGCCAACATCATTTTGCAAAGGCAGCTTCTTATTTCAGAATCTGTTAACAAGTTTAAAATGTCTCACTCATATAAAAGGAAATTCTGATGATATCAGTTATACATGGGGTAAATTATTAGTACAAATTTCTACACCCTTTAAATTCAGGATACACAATATTATACAAGTACTGGGTCCCATGCAATGGTACATAATCACATTGGGGTGCAGTTGGAAACAACTATGTGAAATATCCATTAAATATGTCGGTTGAAATGGAAAAACACAGATTAATATTACTAATTGCTATTCATACTTTGACATTATCCAGTATTAATTATTTTTCTGGCACACATGCGTGAATATTTTATGATCAAACCAAAGGCCCCATAAGAGGAGTTCCTAGCCAAAAATTAACCAAACTGTCAACACAATAATCCTAGCTTGCACAGTGGTAAAATTATGATTTTTGAATGCCTAATGGGTGCAAATAATTAGATGTTTACAGTCATGTGCTTCATTATAAGTGGTACAAATAAGTTGTCAAAAAGACAAACCTATGATCCCCATAGCTATACCAAGAGCCCTTTTTTGCCACAACATCCATCATTTCAGCACAATCCAAAACACAACCCTGAAAATAAACTAAAAGTTAATACAAAGGTGGTGTGATTTGCACCTTTTCAAAAATAAAAAGAAAGGAGGGGAGGGGGGCTTTGCAATACTAACAAGTTTACTTGCTCCCTCTCCGAATATGATTTCGAACTCGGCTTGCTTGTATGGCCTAGACACCTATGGCCAACAACTAGTTAGGAGAAAGGAGCCTTCCAGAAATGAGCATCATTAATCAGAAACACAAAGTGGGGGTAGATCACACAGCGAACAGATTGGACTAAATTTTAATCAAGAACATATCCTACAAGGATTGTACAATCTGTAAAGTAGCAAACCCCAGGTGCCTAAGAATATTGACAAAAGTGTATCTCAAAGTAGTGCAAGTAATTTAGATGAAATATGTACAGCATGTTTAAGGTAAATAAGGCATTGCATAGCACACCGTAGGTTCAGCAGAACATTCCAATGTAATATAATGAAAATAATGACATAGCAAGGGGAATAATGAAAATCATATAATGACAACTACAATTATTTGTTTAATCACTCACACAAATATAAATTTATTGCGTAGAATGCCACATCAGTTCTCTCATATTATAGGACTTTCTTATTGGGACAGGTACACTGAAGTCACGAATCATGCTGATATTAAATAAGGGTAAATGCATACAAGCAAGCAACAAAAAAAAGGGTAGTGGCATTACAATTTATTATCTTTATGTTAGTTATTAGTTCTTATGTAAAAGTGAAAAAGTTAGAAACCATTTAGAATACCCAAAAAGAAAACCAGGTTCTTTTGGGAGAGATTCAAAAAGTCCTGACACAATTTTATGTTATTCAAACTTTTTTTTTTTTTTTTTTTAATAGAGATAAGAACTTCAGATAATACAATCCAATGAAACTATTGTACAACATGCTAGCAAGGAGTTTCGAACTCGAGACCTACAACCCATGACCCAAACCCCCCACCAACTGGGCTAGCTCCAGTTGGTGTTATTCAGACTTTTACCTTACTCTTCTGCACTCTTACACGGACCCGGAGCCCAATGTCTTCATCTCCTTTAACCTAAAACAACATACAATTATGCACAAAGAGAATTCCATACAGATCAACATTTGATGAAATACATTAATTTGAAATAAATATTAAAAGAAAAAAAAAAGAAAAGGAAAAGCTATCGTGCTTACAGACTTTATCTTCCCTATAGGACGTATTTCAAGACGAAGTGATGCGAAGAACTTCAAAGCAATTCCTCCACTAGTGACTTCAGGATTCCCATAATAAACACCAATCTTGCAAAATCCAGAAGAGCAATATAATTGGTCTCTGCTAGAGAAATAAGTGGAACTGGAAAAATTTTGAAAGAGAAAATTATAGGTGCATTAATCAGAATACAAGTTAAGTTCAAAATGACCCAATTCAGTAGAAGCCAGGCTCTATCAATCAGCATAATGGTAATTGTTCCTCGTATCTAGCCCACCAAAGATCATCTTACACCTACTCAATCAGAAGTACCTTGTATCTTATCTGATTGAGGAAAATGAGAGTACAACCAGCTTTGGAGGCATTTCCTGACATTTTACGCAGAGCTTGGCTCATCAGGCGTGCTTGCAAACCCATTTGCTGCATCCCAATCTCGCCCTATTGCGACAAACAAAGCGAGGAAGGAGTCAGATCAATATCATCGTTTTTCAAATGAAAAGTCACCAAAAAAATAAAAATTTGTAAGCTTACTTCAATCTCTGCTCGAGGAGTTAGAGCCGAAACAGAATCAACACAGATAAGATCTATGGCACCAGATCTGCACATACGATCTGCAACTGAGATAAAAGAATTTCCATTAATCCACATAAATCAAGCACATAGTAACGAATTTCATTAGCATCATGCTTGTTCCATAATCAAAACATCCAGAATAATCACACGCCCGTCTAAAGAAACCATGAGAAGAAGAAAAGATCTATTACTCTCCAGTGCCATCTCCCCATGATCAGGTTGGCAGACAATCAAATTTTCTACATCCACTCCCAATGCTTTTGAATATGCTGGATCAAAGGCATGCTCTGCATCAACAAGCATTGCATTGCCTCCTAGTTTCTGCATATTTGCCACGAAAAAGCTGCATGTTGGTCTCCAAACACACATGAATAATTACAATAGGCATCTGAGCGTCTCTTTATAGACCATAATATAAAAGAAAATTTAATACACACACACACACACACAATACCTGCACTTCTGCAATTGCGTGGAGTGCAAGGGTAGTCTTCCCACTACTTTCTGGTCCAAATATCTGAAAAGCAAAATGGCAGATATTATTAGCCTTTTCTTTACAGAAGCTATTTAGTCTGACAAGAATGCTGAGGTAGGTGATTCTTTTAGAGTACAAAAATTTAACCACAAGTTTTCTAGTCCAGTAAGTTAAAATCAAAAACTTGAGTCACTGACCAGAAAATTCTTATGGAATTACAGAACATCTACGTGAAATGTCCAGTGTATATCCTGCCCAGAAATTTGTGTTCATTGAGTACTTAAAAACTTATTGTATATTAGGGTGATGCCCAACTTGTTCAAATAAGGCTTCACTAAGTCATTTGAGTTACCTACCTGCGTTTACATCATTCTCAAGGACTAGAAGTATTTCTGACATAACAGACCACAAACAATAAAGATTTTTCTTTTAATTGAGTAAAAAGTATTGGAAAAAGCTACTTCACCCACCTATTTCACCCAACTCACATGGACCAATGGCCTTTACGATCTTGAAAGAATAAAAATATTACATTTATTGATGTGAACCACACATCAAATGCCAACTAAGGTGGATGGAAAAAGGTGGGTGAAATAGCATTGCTCAAAAGAATATTTATATTATTTATAAAAGGGTCTGAAAAGAACCTTGTACACACAAGGTATACAAAAACACTCAAATACAAAGATTATAGCAATAGAGATTCCATAAAATGATGGCAAGACTCCCAAGGTTCTAAAACAATCGGGTCTTTCTACACAGAACAGCTTTCCAACAACACTAGACTTTGTCTATAGTCTAAATCTCCCCGTCATGTGAACCAATGGGCGAGCATTACGGATGGCCACTGACATGGGAGAGTGGAAGATGAGCTTCTAAGGCTCTATAGTAAGAGATGAGGGGGTGTCAGCAGTCTTCACCACTCCTCGAGGGGAAACTATATCTTTATCATAGTGGTTGGCCTTAAGTGTACCAACAATGAGGCAGAGTATGAGGCTCTATTATGTTGGAAACCGAATGGTTTGAGATGGCTCATTTTTCTATGAGAATTCTTGGAACCAAAAAGAAAGTTTGGGTTGTGTGTGGTGGAAGCTGAATGGTTTTCTATGCATGGGAAATAATTTGCATTTACCATTTGGGGTTGTTTCCAATGCAGCCACGGTTTCTCATGGAAGAGTCTAGTGACTCTAGACTTGGCTATAAAATGGATTTTAGTGTGGACAAGGAAGTAGGAGATGGGCGTTGTTTTGTGTGCAGTATATAAAAAACAAGGTTGTGAGTGTTAATCTTCTCAGAGAGGTGTAAATTGAGAGGGGTGTACAAGGGTTGAGGGCTTGGGTTTTGGGATTAAACTTGAGTGTATTCTTGTTCTGGGTTCTCAATTTTTCTCATAGAAAGAAGCTTTTTCTCATGGGTCCGTGGACGTAGGCGAGTTTTCTGAACCACGTAAATTTGTGTGTTTTGCTCTCTCTCTCTCTCTCTTCATTTTTGTTTCCATTTTACTTTTTACTAGTTTGTGGGTGATTATTTTTTAGTCTTGTTTGCTTCCGCATTAGTTCCCCAACATGTTATTGGGTTACTTATGGCTCTGGACCTAGGTGCAATCTGGTTATGCATACAAGGGGGTTCCAATTTGGTAGTTGAGTAAACTTTGAGGGAATTTGCTCTTAAGAAGATAACCTAAGCACCTTATAAGACAATTGTTCAAATTTGCTTAGAAGGTTCAAAAAGGTAGCACCAACTGTTGGAAAGTTTCCAAATATGTCCGGTCAACTGAAGTGCTAGGATGATCGATGGACTATTATTTTGATGATATTCTATTCAACAATAAAAAAGCTCTGGGCTTGAGTAGTAGTATTAGTTCAATATCTGCACGTGAACAAATAATGCTTTGGCATCTTAGACTAGGACATCCTAGTTTTCCGTATTTAAAACATTTGTTTCCTAGCTTATTTAAAAATTTGGATTGTAACTCTCTTCATTGTGAAACATGTCATTTATCTAAGAGTCATCAAAATTCTTATAAATCAAAAATTCACCGTGCTTCAAAACCGTTTTATTTAATCCATAGTGATGTTTGGGTCCCTCAAAAATCCTGCATATGGAAAAAAATGGTTTGTGACTTTTATCGATGATCATACACGATTGTGTTGGGTGAATTTGATGAGTGAAAAATCTGAAGTTGAAAAAATATTCAAAGATTTTTATAATATGATTGAAAATCAGTTCCAAACAAAAATAAGTATACTTAGAATAGACAATGGTACCGATTACTTTAACAACTATTTAGGAATGTTTTTGACAGAAAAAGGTATTCAACATCAATCCACTTGTCGTGACACCCCACAACAAGATGGCATTACAGAGAGAAAAAATCGTCACTTATTAGAGGTTGCACGGGCCATAATGTTTTCTATGCATGTTCCGAAATATTTATGGGGTGATGCTATTTTAACTGTATGTTATCTCATTAATAGGATGCCTACTCGTGTTTTACAATATATTACACCATTAGCATGCCTAAAGAAAATATTCTCTAAGTGTAGGATAACATCAGATTTACCACTAAAAGTATTCGGGTGCACTGTTTTTGTCCATATACCGACCCATCTTAGATCCAAACTTGACCCTAGGGCTGAAAAATGTGTTTTCTTAGGATATGCTCCAAATAAGAGAGGGTACAAATGTTTTAATCCCATAACAAGAAAAATTCACATTAATATAGATGTCGTTTTCGTTGAAAACCAACCTTATTTTAGCCATACCTATCTTCAGGGGGAGAAAGAGAAAAGTGAAGATGAGTTATGGCAAACCTCTACACCACTCCCCAATGTTTTCCTAGACATCGACACCAATACTGACATCAATACTCCCTCATTAAAAAGTCAGGAAACCGATACTTTACATAATGAAAATAATGGAAATACTAGTTTACAAGTACAAGGCAAGAGTGATTCACAGACAGGGGCAGAAATACTACCAGATATTCCCTCATCTGAGCTTCGTGTTTATACTAGATGCAGGTATCGTCATAATAATAGGAGACCATTTTTCAAATCCAGAGCAAGGCCAATCATCACCTCCACGAGTTGATCATTCAGATAATCTAGGTACTTCTTATCTTATTCCTTCTATTGATAAACCTGCTGATCTTGACATGCCTATAGCCCTTAGGAAAAGAGTTAGAACCTGTACCACACACCCCATTGCTAAATACCTATCCTATCATAGACTCTCTAATAATCATAAGGCCTTTACATAAAATATTTCTCATCTGTTTGTTCCAAGAACCATTCAGGAAGCCCAGGATCACTCGGGTTGGAAATTAGCAGTTCAAGAAGAGATGAATACACTACAAAGTAGCGGCACTTGGGAAATTGTTGATCTACCGGAGGAGAAGAAGACTGTTGGGTGTAAATGGGTATTTACAGTTAAATGCAAAGTTGATGGCAGTATAGAGAGATACAAAGCAAGACTTGTGGCGAAGGGGTTCACTCAAACATATGGAATTGACTACCAGGAAACGTTTGCTCCTGTAGCCAAGATGAACTCAATCCGTATCTCTAGCTGTTCACTCAAACTGGCCCTTATATCAGTTGGATGTGAAAAATGCCTTTTTAAACGGAAACCTAGAGGAGAAAGTTTTTATGGACTTACCACCGGGCTTTGAAGGCAAAGTTAGCAAAGGCAAGGTGTGTAGATTGAAGAAATCATTATATGGGCTCAAACAATCTCTCAGAGCTTGGTTTAAACATTTTGGGAAGGCAGTAAAGAGTCACAGCTACTGTTAAGGTCAAGCCGATCACACTATGTTCTATAGACACACAAGTGAAGGGAAAGTAGCTATTCTTATTGTCTATGTTGATGATATTATTTTAACAGGTGATGACAACAATGAGCTTGAGAGGTTAAAAAGGGTTCTTGCTAAGGAGTTTGAGATCAAAGACTTAGGTGACTTGAAATATTTCCTTGGTATGGAGATTGAAGGTCAAAGAGAGGAATTTTCGTTTCCCAACGAAAATATGTACTTGATCTACTTGGAGAAACCGGTTTACTAGGGTGTAAAGCAACAAAGACACCTATAGAACCGAACTTAAGGCTTCAACCGGCTAAACCTGAAGAAGTAACCAATAAAGAGCAATTCCAAAGATTGATAGGAAAACTCCTTTATCTCTCTCACACATGTCCTGACATAGCTTTTGCAACGAGTGTGGTAAGCTAATTTATGCACTCACCAGGACCGGAGCATTTCGATGCAGTTTACAAAATTCTAAGGTACCTAAAGGGGACTCTAGGTAAAGGCTTATTATTTGGAGATCATGGGAATCTACAAGTTGAAATATACACTGATGTAGATTGGGCTGGAAGTGTCACTGATAGAAGATCAACTTTTGGCTATTGCACTTTTGTTGGAGGAAACTTAGTAACATGGCGCAGCAAAAAGCAAAATGTG
This sequence comes from Hamamelis virginiana, assembly GCA_017140935.1. NCBI lineage: Eukaryota > Viridiplantae > Streptophyta > Magnoliopsida > Saxifragales > Hamamelidaceae > Hamamelis > Hamamelis virginiana. The sequence continues at coordinate 56,244 of JAESVK010000356.1, read as the reverse complement.
GTGGCAAGAAGTAGTGCAAAGGCCGAGTTTTGTGAAGTGCTGTGGATTAAAAGATTGCTGGAAGAATTAAAGGTTACTAATTCACTGCCTATGAGACTGTATTGTGATAACAAAGCTGCAATAGCTATTACTCACAATCCAGTTCTTCATGATAGAACAAAGCAAGTGGAGGTGGACAAGCATTTTATAAAAGAGAAACAAGATAGTGGGATAATCTGTTTACCCTATATCTCAACAACCGAGCAAGTAGGAGACATACTTACAGAGGGACTACCGAAGAAACAATTTGAAAACCTGATCAACAAGCTGGCCATGGAAGACATCTTTAAACCAGCTTGAAGGGGAGTGTTGGAAAGTTTCCAAATCTGTCCAATCAACTGTTACCGGATTCTAGGGGGGAAATTAGTTGTAAATGTGTAAATAATTTAGGAGTTATTCTAGGAGATTTAGTTTCCCTAAAAGTTAGCAATTCGTTTATTCTTTCTTTATTTTTCTTTGCCGTAATTTATAAATACTGCCTTGTATCTCTTTTACATATGAATAAGAATTATTCAACCTTAAAATACTCTCTCATTCTAGACCAACCTCACTCCAAAACCCGGCATATTGATGCCTTGGTAACCTGAGCCTCCAATGTCATCATACGGGGAGGCAAACTCAACATCAAAATGTTATGGTGTTCCCTGCCCTGTCGTGTCCATAACCTAATACCTAAAAAGAGCTCAATGAGTAAGATTGGAGGAAGCCCAAACTTAACCAATTAACCTGAATAATAGGTCTTTCTAAACCAAAAGGCCTAGTTGTTTACTAATAAAGGAAGCTAGTCGTACAATAGGGGACATTTGGAGTCCAAGTGCATCCAAGGAAGCCCTTGAGCCATACATTGCCAATACTACAATTAAAATCAAGTTCCCTTGTATCGACGAATACAACAAAAAGGTTACTACAGGCCGACATGGCTCGAGACGTGGCCAATGTGCAACAAGGATGTAAAATTTGCTATAAACAACCCAATGCAGTGGAAAATAGCCTTGTCAAGACAATCAAATGACGACAACCCTATCTAGATTACCTCATCAAGGAAACCCTATCTTTGGAAATAAAATATGCTATCCTCATAAGGAGAAAGCAAGAAGGTACTTTATCCAGGATGTGCAGTTTTTTCAACGAGGTATAGAAGTTCTCTTAATGTCTAACTTAGAGAGAGGTACAAATGGTGTTAGAAGAAATACATATGGTATATTGGGATCCTACAGCGAGCATCAAGACGGTACCAAATTATATCAACAATTGTTCCACGTGGGTTACTATAGCCCGCAATAGAGGCAAACATCCTAAGGTTCCAAAGAAGTATTGACAATGCCAGGCCTTTGCCAATCTCATTAGCACCCTAATCGTCGAGCTCCATAGCTTAACTACCCACGAACCTTCCACACTTGAGCAATGAACCTTGTGGGATCGATCTTCTTTCAAGGAAGGGCAACATTTAGATTCTTATGATCAAGGAATGCTATACCAAATGGGTCTAGGGGATCCCTTTAAAAATGGCTACTAGTGGCGCGATAATAAGCTTCATTAAGGACAATATCATAATCAAGTACAGTATACCTTAAAGGATACTGTCGGACAATGGAATACCATTTTTGAACTAGCATGTCAGGAGCCTCCTTGTACGTGAAGTCTAGGCAAGCATAAGCTTCAAACAAGACACTCCTAAAAATACTAAGTAAAATGGTCTATAACCTACCTTGCACTTGGTCAAAGCAAATCCCACTCACTCTGTGAGCATACAGGACCTCAAAGTGAGAAGCCACAGGAGCAACTCTGTTTTCTCTAATCTACAGCTCTGAGGTCGTACTCTTGATTGAGATTGCAATACTGTTAGCTTGACTTGCTCTTGACAACAAGGGCAAGCCAAATACTCAAATCACCAATCTTGAAGCCTAAGAAGAAAATAAAGTGAAAGTTGCACACAAGTTAAAGTTTACCCAAGGAGGTAAGCTCAATCTAATGACAAGTCTTCAAGGCAAGGACCTTCTGGGAAGGGACCTAGCTCTAAACACAATAGACTTTGTGAGAAGGGGCAACCCAAGCCTACCAGGTTCTCACTTAAGTGGGAAGGACTTTGTATGGTTAGGGAATCTAGTGAAATTGGATACTGTAAGCTATCTGAGCCCAACTCGAGTACCCTAATGTCGCCTATTAATACTGTCTGGGTTGAGACGTATCATTCATGAAAGAAAAAGAAAATAAATGAAAAGTGGTATTTTGCACAAAAATTCAATTTCCTTGCATAAAAGAATGTATCATTACATGAAAATTTTAGCGAAAATAAAGCCAAAAAGAAAATGGTACACTGCCATAGTTACAATAGGTTCTTCTCTATGACACTATCAAGGTCAGGCCCTTTGTGTATGGCCTAATGGCCCTTGTATTTGGCTTAAATATTGCCATCGCCAGGTCTTCTCCTCGTTCGAGCTCTTTTAAGCAACTACTCCAACCTTAAGGTCCTCTCTTTGTATTCCATGGCCTCAACTTCTCATCCTCATTTCAACTCTTTTGATCCTGGGCTTAACTCAACTCAATTGAAACACAAGCGAGCTCATGCAATGTTGAACTGAACAAATTTAAGGTTCTTTTTAAAGCCAATGATTATGTATTTGATGTCCTTAGTCATGACAAAGGTGATTGTATTGCTCTATAGTATCCAAATGATGCAACCATGCAGGCAAGTAGATCCATGTAAGTCTCTTACTCTATAGTATCCTATGTTCCTAACAATGTGGAAAAGTATATCCATATAGGTCCCTCGTATATATGGATGCCTCATAAGACAATTTGTGCCGACATTGTCTTACCTAAGGAAGATCTTATGAACATAGGGCATGGAGGGAGCTCCAATAGAGTAGCTTCAAATGTCAACATACCCATCTCCGTCAAGCAGGCTTCAGCGACCATCTTGCTTGCCCTGCCTAGCCAACGATCATGTGGTGTCAAATTAGACAAACTTTAGGTCTTTGAAGCCAAGGATCATGTACTTGATGTCCTTAGTGATGTAATGGGAATTATAGGCTGTGATAAGAGTACAAAGTACTGATGTTGCCTACTGCTAAAGTGCTGTTACTGCTACCACGTGACCTGCTGACAGCTTACTAAGCTACTGTTATGCTACTGCTGTGAGGCTTGAATATGTTGGTGTGGTGCCACAGAAATGATGCTTCTGGTTCGCTCTGGTTGGCTGTGAGCATTGACAATAGTTCAGGCTTATTTCTTTTGTTTTGTAATTGTTGGTTGCTTTGTTTTAGTGCTGTTAAGTTACTGTAAAGACAGCCTAGTAAGTTTAGTCTCTCTCTTAGTTAGTTACAACAACTTAGATTCCTTATAAATAGGGAGTAGTAGGTATCTATAATTAGTTCAAATCTGTATTCAGTTTTTAGAGAGAGAGAGTCTCTGTTTTCTCTGTAACTTTCCAAAGTTCTCGATAAAATAGTCTATTTTCTTTCATTTTCTTGTTTGCCAAACAACAAGAATGCATCATTTGGTATCAGAGCCAGGTTCTGGTCTCTCTTTTTTTCCATTGATTTCAACCTCTGCGAAGTGATTTACTCCCTGATTCCTTGATTTCTTTCTAGCGGAAAAAAAATCATAGACATTCAAGCTTGAATTATCAGCACCTTAGCTGATTTTCCTTGTTGATTTCATGCCTTGGAAGCTTCAAATTTGAACCAACCGCGATCTAGCAGAGTGAGATTGCTTCTGGAATAGAAATTGCAGCTTACAGTGGGTTCAAATCTACCTGAAACTGTTGTTGATCAGTGCTGGTTGCCGATTGTTGAGGAGTCTTTCGCAACTCAGCTTTGAATTTGATCAGTTCCACTGCTGTAGTTGAAGGTTTTCCACATTCCAGCCTTGATTCAGCCACTGTTACTCAATTATCACTGTCGTTGTTGGTCAGTTCTTTCTTTAGAAGTCCTATTTTTTTCAGTTATCTAAATCTGGTTTGGGAATTCAAGGAGTGGTTGCTGTATAGTATACTCCTTTGTGTTGGTGACTTGATTTAGACTGAAAATTCAGATTTGAAATACTTTCAGATCTGTAGTAATCTGATCCGTTCTCTGTGGTGATTTAGTTGTTGTGATTAGGCTGTATTGTGGTTATATGTTGCTGTAATTCTGTTATTATGTGCATTTTTTAGTGTTGAAAGCTTTCTTATGGCACATAAAGGTAGAGGACTAAGGGGAAAGGGTAGAGGTAATGTTGGAAATCATGGAGTGGAAGAAGAGAATCAACCTCCATTGGTTAGGCCTGCTGGACAGCCACCAAATGAAGAAAGAATGGATGAAATTGCAGCCTTGAGAAGGCAAATTGAGCTACTTACTAAGAAGGTACAGCACTTCCGCCCTCTTCGCGAGGTGTGTGAAGACTCCAAATCCAAATTGGAGTATAATAATCATTTGGAACACACTTTTCATGCAAAACTTCCTTATTTTTATGGAGTCTTGATTCCGATGAATTGGTAGAATGCATGGAAAATCTTGAAAGAGTATTCCATGACTATCATATACCGAAAACAAGGAAGGTGAAATTGCCATCCAATCACCTTAAAGGAAGGGCTTTTGAATGGTGGAAGCTAATACAAGTGTTCCGCCAAAGGAGTGGCAAAGACAAGATTAGAGATTGGGGAAAAATGAAGAAGTTAAGGAAAAAGTATCTTCAAGTTAAAGAGAGTGATTTTATTGAAAAGCAACAAAAGGGATGCTCTATAAGGTCTGGCCAGCAGTTAACGAGCAGTTCCAGATCTGGACTGGTTCCTTTTAATCATTCCAAGGCCAGAAACCCATTCGTTTATGAAAGAGAGAGTCATTTTGGAGTGGAGGAACATGTGCAGCCTGAAAAGCCTTCACTTCCGGCCTTTCATCAGCCTCAATCCACTTGTTTTGCGGTTGTAAAACAGCCTCAAGGTGGAGAATTGGAATTCTTCACTTGTATTGACATGGAAAAGATGGAAGAGCAGTTTGATTTGCCTACTTATGATGAGGAAGAGTAGTATGAAATGGAGGAAGAACCTCAAAGTGAGGAACTTGGTGGAGATTTTGTTGAAGAGTTTGAAGAAGACTTTGAAGAGCCTCTTGAGGAAGTGCAACCTAAGTATGATCAACCTATGAGTGAGGAACATGATGTTCTTGAAGAAGATTGGGTAAGAGAATACTTGTTGCTGCCCATGAAAGAAAAGGTACCTTCTAAGCCTTCTACAACCTCTTTATTTGTTCCAAATGCTTTGATTACAACATACAAGAAGGAGGTTCCAAATGTAGCTTCATTTCCTTAGCTACAGTGGCTGGAATTGGGTGTCATAGTGCTGTTTGAGATTCATCACAGCCACACGTGGATATTTTTGAAGATATCCAACCCATCTACAATGAACCAAAGACACATGTTGATGTTTTTAAAGATATTCAGCCCATTTATGATGAACTCAATGAAGTGCAATCATTTTATGATCCATTCTTGAGTGAAGAACAGGAGGATAACACTAAGGAAAGTGAGATTCAAGCTGTGGCAATGGGTGTGACGTTTATTCAAGCAATGCAAATTTATGATGTTGCGAGGATAGAAACTTTTGAAATTCATAAAGAAACACTATGGAAGAGAGTTAAGAAGGGGCAACGATACAAAACTACAACATTGGTAAAAGATATTCTTGTTTTTAAGAAGACTAAAATTTTCGAGCTACATGATGGAATATTTGCTTGGTTGATTATGATTGCTACTGTATTTGGAGTTGAACTTGAGGGCAAGTTCTTTTGCGGTGGGGGAGTATGATGTAATGGGAATTATAGGCTGTGATAAGAGTTCAAAGTACTGCCGTTGCCTACTGATAAAGTGCTGTTACTGCTGCCATGTGACCTGCTGACAGCTTACTAAGCTACTGTTATGCTACTGCTGTGAGGCTTGAATATGTTGATGTGGTGCCACAGAAATGATGCTTCTGGTTCGCTCTGGTTGGCTGTGAGCATTGACAATAGTTCAGGCTTATTTCCTTTCTTTTGTAATTGTTGGTTGCTTTGTTTTAGTGCTGTTAAGTGACTTTAAAGACAGCCTAGTAAGTTTAGTCTGTCTCTTAGTTAGTTATAACAACTTAGATTCCTTATAAATAGGGAGTAGTAGGCATCTATAATTAGTTTCAGATCTGTATTCAGCTTTTAAAGAGAGAGAGTCACTGTATTGTCTATAACTTTCCAAAGTTCTCAATAAAATAGTCCATTTTCTTTCATTTCTTGCATTTTCTTGTTTCCCAAACAACAAGAATGCATCACTTAGTCATGAGAGAGGCGATTGTATATTTGTATTACTCTGCAATATCCTAATGATGCAGACAATTAGATCCATGTTAGTCCCTTGCTCTATAGAATCCTAATAATGCGGACAAGTAGATATATGTAAGTCCCTCGCATATGTGGATGCTTCATAAGACAATTTGCGTCGACATTATCGTAGCTAAGGAATATCTTACGAACATAAGACACAGTGAAAGCTCCAACAGAGTAGCCTCAGATGTTGACATACCCATCTTCATCAAGCAAGCTACAGCTACATGCCCTTGCTCAGCCAAGACTAGGGCCGACAAAGTAGGAGGAGCCCAATATGTTGCAAGAAATAAGATTTAAAACAAGTAAAAAAGAAAAAGGGAGGGAAAAGGAAGTCATAGCGTTAGTTATTTGGAGAGGACTCATACGCAAGGAAAGGATCCATTCCTCCATCATCATCATCCTCAACCTGCTCCCCTCGCTCTACCCCGTCATTGCTTTCCCTTTGTCAGCTCAAGGGGACCATGATCCTGCCTTTAATGCTTGAAGTTGTAGGTGGAATGTCAATTGGTCCCTTGGCAACTATAGTAGCTGCCTCTGGACCACTATTAACCCAAGTGGCTTGACCAAATGAGGCTGAATCTGAGCTTGGATGGTTCCGGCCTTAGCCACTTGGTAACTATTGTGTGTCATCGAGCATATGTTTTGTGTTGTTGTCCAAAAAAAAAAAACCCATTCTAAGGGAGATTAAAGGCAACCTCACTTTATGAACTAGAAAATACCTACCACCCCTTTTGAAAAGGACATTAAAAGTGATTTAACAGAGAAAAAAACAACTGGCTTTCTTTCTCCACTATGTTTATCTTCTGATCCTCTTACTAACTTTACTGTTTATGGGTTACTTAAAAAAAAAATTCATTACTCCTTCAATCTCTTTATTGTGAAGATTCCTTCCAGTGCAAAACATCTCTTGTCCACGTTATGTAGTCAAAGATTCTAGCATTCTTAGAAACCCCAATCTTAAATTAAAACGACTACATAGGAGGCATCTCCTCACGCCAAATATCTTCCCAAAAAAATTATTCTCAAACCCTTCCCAACTTTAAATCTAACCTCCTTTAAAAAGTCACTAAACCCACCTTTATAGATTTCCACAACCCAACACCATTACTTCCTCTTACTCCTCTACTCCACCACTCTCTCATCAGTCATCACACCCTTATTTCCATCTTATAACCTGCCTCCATATAGCTTCTCTCTCCACAGAAAACCTCCAGTCATTTCCCCAATAGCGCTCAAATCAACAACAAAGGGCAAAAAGCTAAATCCCCTTCCTCCCTAGGCAAATAAACTAAGTGCTAGTCAACTAGATGAAACTTGCATTCCTCTCCCAACCCCGCCAAAAGAAAATCCCTCTACAATTGTTCTAACCATTTTGCCACAACACCGGTATTTTGAAAAAGAACATAAAATACGTTGGCAAACTAGCTAAAATTGCAAAGGCATACCCTAGGGAAGAGAATTTTTATAATGAAAAAGAAACTTAAAAATCATGGAGGCCAAGATAGTGGTGCAATTAAGTTTTTGGAGAAAATAATTAGGCAAAAACGCAACCTAGAATTTGTCATGGCATATCATCTTGTTATGGCAAATGCATGCTTCAAAAGAGCGAACACTTAATAACATTTAAAAGCAGAACAAAAAATTGTCAAAGAATGACATAAGAATTGAAATTTTCTACCATGAGACGGCATCTTGTGCACCACACAGTAATTGAGCATTCACCAAAAGAATTTCAGTCATGAAACGTAAAGGGAATCACCAAAAATAAAATTACATGGCAAAGCTTGAACAAGTACCAAAAGATAATACCTCTACAATTCTCCCTTTGGGAAGGCCGCCACCTAGGGCAAAGTCTAACGTCAGACAGCCACTTGGAAAAGTTTCACTGCAATGGACAAAATCTTGCAAATTCAATTCTACCTTCTGGTCTAAATCCTACTAAGAAGTGGCATGGTGGAATGCTCAGCATCATACTGTTTAGAATCCATGACAAGTAGGTAAAAATGACATCCATTTTCTCCTTCCACCAGCACATGACTTCAAGTATGATATCAAACACTAAAGACAAAATTTGGAAAATGAAAAAGCAAAGATGGGACCAAAAACATAAAAGAGTAAAAAGCTAACAAGGTAGAAAGACACATACACTAGAGCTCCACCAGCACTGCCCAATCTTGTAACACTTCCTTTTCCAAAAGAGCTATTTATGTCATTCATTGCTGCTTGCAATGCCTTTTGCTGGATGAAAATTAATAATGTCAGATTTGAATAACTTAAAATTTGTAACTCAGTTAATCGTGTATGCCATTTAGCATCCAACAGATGATAAAAGATCATTGTTGAACTCCCTCAGCAACAATCTTTGTAGCAAAAACTTATAACAGTCATAAACTACAATCAAAGTACATCCTATCAATAATATTAAAAAAGATGAAGAAAAAGAAGTGCCATAACTACAATATACAACTCTTAATGTATGATTTGGTGACTGTCCACAGGTTGATAATGAAGGGCCTTAACAATGCTCGTAATAATGGAAAAGTCACGCTTTCCTTATATGTCATCTATTTTAGGTTCAACACATCAAGGACCAATAGGTCCCTCAAATTGAGGGACCATGTCTTAACTTGGTCCTCACCTAAAAGTTGAAACAACTAGAACAATTAAAATATTTAACCATTCACTTTCTGTGTAGCTACCAGATGAATGCATCAAAGATGATTTGGTATTCACATTCTCATAATAAGAACAATACATTCATCTTGTTGAATGTCCTAAACACTGGCCTACCAAATGGATGGAATGATCTATCCGATGATGTCTACACTTTTCCAACTGAATTCTTCAAGGAGGTAATAATTATGATGATTTTGGTTTGAACCATTGAGACATGCAAAAAACTGTTATCATATGCACCTTAATGTGCAAACTGAAATCTCTTCAAATGATTCTCTTAGAATCTCAGAACCCTTAATACACAAAGTTATTTAGCCAATCTGTCCATACAGGTCTATCTCCAAACGTACATATTCTTCATACAGTTATTGAAACAGAACCATGCAGTTTTACCAATTGCAGTATAATCAGCTACAATGTTCTAAACTTCATTATTTTAAGTTACAAATTTGGCCGTTCCACAAGTTGAATTAGGTTGTAAGTTCAAGTCTCAAAACCTTGTATATTATTATTCTCCATACATTCGTACATACAAATATATGTATGAATGTATGCATCCATGTATGTATGGATTTATGTACGTTTTCTTATTTATACATATGTGGCATATAATTGACAATTTTTACCCACTGTGATCCTTGAATATATCAAGTCCTTTCTCATAGACCATTTTATTTGAAGTGTTTTTACGGTCTTGAAGTCAACAAATACTTTGCAATTAGCATGCGTTAGAAAGCTCATCAAATATTCAAAAAAACTAACCTTCTCCGTTCAACCCAGACAAGGAAAAAAATAAAAAATAAAAAATAAAAATAAAATCAAAAACCTATTTACTAACAGATTAAGAATCGAAAAGTGTAGTAATCAGTGAGCCTATCTTTGAATATATCAGGTAGTCAATGAGTTCCATTCATTGAGTTCCATTCATAGGGACTTGTTGCTGTTTCACTATCTTTTTGGTTTTATTATTTGCCTTTGAGTCATAATGCTTCTATCCCCAGTATGGTTTCCTCCTATTCATTTCCACATTCTTGGGACTTTAGTTTCTTTCGTATTTAGAATGATAGAGAATGCTCTGAGCTCCGACCATTACCTTCTTTGCTGAATAAGGGGTTTATTTGAGACAAATGTTCCTAATAAAAAAGGCAGTAAGCTCATTTGTTAAGGTTTTTTTCTTGAAAGTCTTTCTTCAATACTTTGATTGATGATTCCACTATTCCTATTTTTCTTCCATCATTGATGATTTGGAAAGCTACGGTGCCTCTTAAAGTTCAAATTTTTCCTTGGTGTGTTTCTTTTAAGAGAATCAATACTGATGACAGATTAACAACTTAATTAGCTCGCAGAATTGAGAAGTGTAGAAACTAGTAAGCTTATCTTTGTATGTATCAGGTAGACAACAAATCCCATTCATAGGGACTTGTCACTGTTTCAGTATCTTTTCATTGGTTGTATACTTTGTCTTTGAGTCATAAATCATAATGCTTCTATCCAGGGGTGGAACCAAAGATTTTATCCTTGGGGTGCCAAAATTTTATATTTTTAATCGTGAGAAATATACTAAGATTCAAGACTAAATTTCTTCCAAATTAAAATTAGTATCTTTTTTTCGTGCAAAAGGAAATAAAAACTGGGGCAAAAGGAAATAAACCTATTATATAGCAACCGCAACCTTAATAAAATATAAATAAAAAATAGAGAAAATATATTATATATAGCAACATTAATCTTGAGGCAGGGAGTGGGGATGCCATTTTGTTTTCTAGAACATATAAGGTATATAAATAATATAATATTTACTATAATGTACAAAGTACATAAAAAAAATTCAAAAACCCTAAGCAATATGTAGCTCCACCCCTGCTTGTATCTCCGGTATGGTTTCTTCCTATACTTCCACATTCTTAGGACTTTCATTTCTTTCATTTTGAATGATAGAGAATGCTCTAAGCTCTCATCATTACTTTTTGTTATGCTAAAACACTCTAGGATTAGAATTTCGAATGAAAATAAAATAGAAGCAAGAAAAACAAGGCAAAGAAAATCAATCAAACACACAACACATGACGATTTATGTGGTTTGGCATAAAGTCTACATCCATGGGGAAGAGGGCGAGAAAATTTCATTATGAATGGAGAAGATTATAGATTTATAGTGCAGCTCTCAAGCTCTCAAGAGAACCCTCTTCTGTTAATAATACAATAGTAGAACCCTTAAAACACCCCTTTTATGTATAATCCTAAAACAAGGAACGCAAGTGAGGTCAGACAATGCACAAAAAACCACGTCAGGTAGGGCAGTCATCCAAAAAACAGGCCGTTGGTCGCGAGCGGTTAAATTTGAGACACCCACAAAAAACTTTCTTTGCTTGATGGGATTTATTTGAGGCAATTTGTTCCTAATAAATAAAAAATAAATAAAGTGGTTAACTCATTCATTGGGGTTTTTTTTTCTTGTAAGTCTTTCTTCTATAATTCGATTAATGATTCAAATATTCCTATTTTTCTCCCTTCATTGATGATTTAGAAATCTAAGGTGTCTCTTAAAGTTCAAGTTTTTGCTTGGTGTGTTGCTTTTAAGAGAATCTATACTAATGATATGTTCCAAAGGAGGAGAATTTGCCTTGCTTTTCTCCTCAGTGGTGGGTTCTATGTAAAAGAGCTAAGAAAAATTCGGATCATCTCTTTTTACATTGTCCAGTTGTATCTTGGATTTGGTAGAAGCTTTTCCAAAGTGCTGGGTAGAATTACGTTTCTCCGGCTTCTTGTTTTCGCCTATTTGAGATTGACTTTAGTGGTTTGGGTAAAAGCAAGAAAGCAATAGTTTTTAGAGATGTGCTTTACTTGTTGTTTTCTAGGCCATTCGACTGGAGAAAAATGCAAGGGTTTTTAAGGATAAGTTTGTATAGCTAGTTGACTTATGGGATCAAGTGTATTTTTTATCTTCTTTCCGGGTGTCTGTTTCAAAGACATTGTTGGGATTCCTTTGTTTATTATTCAGGCTGACTAGATACCAATTTTTCAAGATTAGTTATCTTTTTCTTTTTGCTTGTTCTTTTTTTCTATGTTGGAGGACTCCTTGTCCACATTTGTGCTTACTGAAATTTTATTACTATAATTTTTTGTTGTTCTGAATCCAAAGAAAGGAACTAGGCTCTCAACAAAGCAACACTGGCTTGGTCAGCTAACAAAAAATATCCAATGCCCTCATGTTAACCAATCATGATAGTTCTTTCCGCATCCAACCCATAGCCTAAATTGGCTACACATGAATTACGCAATCTCAAAGTTTTTTTCTTTTATAAGCAACAATTTTATTGATTGAAAAGAGGACAAGATGTCCATCTTACAAGGTAAATAAACAAAAGACACAATAGACAGCAATGGAGCAAAAGAAGGACCCTTCACGGGTTACAAATAGCCACCCAATTACCTCTCGCCACAAACAAAGGAACACCCCTGAATTCTACGCTATCTCAAAGTATGTTGCAGCTTGCATAGCCAGCTTCTCAGCATCAAAGATCTGCAGTCTTCAATTAGAGCTCCACTAAGAACACCGACACGGCACATGGACATGACACAGCATGGACATACCAATACAGTAAATACTCAAAATCTAGGATATGACACGGCAAGGACACATCATTAATAAAATATATACTTTTAAATCATGTAGCATTAAATACATGATACATCATTCGATACACATCCTTAGTATCATTTTGAAAATCCAAACACAACCCTTGGAAAGCTAGATCTGAGTTTTCCTCTCCATACACCACCTGTAAGTGCTTATGGATTTCTTGATCCTACAAGCTAAATGGTACTGGTTCTTCCAGGAGAACTTGAGACAATTGGAACTGGATGTCGCAGAACAACACACAATAAACTCTTTTGCCTTTCGAATTCTACTGATTTAGGGATTTTTGTCTTACAAGGATGCTTGCGATCTAACAAGGCTCAGAGTGATTATAGGTTGTACACTTACATTACATTTTCATCATTGGTAGGAAACTCTGCAAACATGATGCCATAGTGACATCCTCAGACCCCTATTGATCAAGGATTACAAATTGTAACTTTTCTTGGGTTCCTCATTCAAGAAATTTGAAGCTAACCATTTTGCTATAAAAAGTGCAATGAAGTTGGAGTGTCCTAGTTGGCAACCATACCAACTTAGCCTATTACTAATGTTTTTTTCTATATGCATTTTTTCCCGTTTATATACTCTTGTTCAAAAAGACCTCCTCCTCTTTGTACTCTCCTTCGATCCTTCCTCAACCAATAGATTGTTTTTTTTTTTCCATCCAATCCATATATAAAAATATGAAGCAAGAATACAGATATGAATATGGGATATGTACCGATATGGCAACTCATGAAAAATTACAATACAGATACAATGGAGATATGTCACTATATATATATATGGGTCAGGTCCCTTAACACATAGTTTTTACTCCTAATTTGACACATGGATGCAAAACTCAGCATGGAATAGGTATTTTGAGAAACCAACCATTGGATTAGATATTCTGCTCATACACATCATATATACCAAAAATCACATTGATCCAATGGCTACTTTTTCAAAAATATCTTAGTTTTAAAATAAACAATAAAAAACTGTGTGAAACTGTCACAGTTGGTTTTCTGAAAACTAATCGCTGGATCAATGTGAATTTTGGCATACATAATATATATATAAGCAGAATATCTAATCCAACGGACAATTTCTCAAAAAAGGTACCCACGCTTGGTTTTGCAAATCGCGTGTCAAATAAGGAGTAAAAACTATGTGTCAAGGAAACCTATCCCTATCCCTATATATATATATAAGGGAAATTGGCTAAAGGTCCTATTTAAGAAGCTTTTCATGCCTAAAGTCTTCCCCAAAGATCTTTCATGCCAAAAGGACTTCTGGCATTAATCATGAATTTTTGACAAAAATACCCCTCTTTCCCAATAACCTCCAACGTCATCTCCACCCCCAAGCATGGTTCAAAGTCTGGGTCGAGTCATCTAGATCTGGGTAGAGACCGAGATGAGAAGTTCTCCCAAGTCGAATATATGAAGAGAAATCTCATATTTTCATTACAACCAAGATCTCCGTCATTTCATCTCGTCTCGGCCAAGATCTCGGTCATCTCGTTTCATCTCGACCGATATCTCGGTTGTCTCGTTTCATCTCGGTCATCACGTTTCATCTCGATCAAGATCCCAGTTATTTCAACATATTTATTTAATATATAAGTTTGTCTCTTTTAGTATTTTTAAGGAGCAGTTCTTTTACAATATTCATAAAAACAACATAACACTTCATTTGTACACAAGACAATGGTTTAACTTTTACTAACAATTATATTCTTTTTAAAAAGTTAAAATTTAACAAATTATTCCATGATACCGTATCGCACTAGCGCTTATTTTGATGTTTCTTATGATATTCTACCCCCTAAGTTATTTACTTTTGCTTATTTTATGAGTTCAACGTGTTTGTTTTATTTTTTCTATGATTTTTTTTGAATTTTTTTTAACATTCTTTCATGCCTAAACCTGTATCTCGGCTGAGACGTGACGAGATGTCTGTGACCGAGACGTCCGCGATCGAAACATGATAATGTCTGCAACCGAGACTTTGAACCATGCCCCCAACCCCAAGCTCACTATGCTAGATCCCAGATTTCACTACACAAAAGACGGACTTCACTACGCCGAACTGCGGATTTCACTACGTTGGAAATTCGTTTCACCACGCCAAATTTCACTACGCTGAAAATGCATTTCACTACGCTAGAAAATGCATTTCACTGATAAGAAAAAATAAAAAATGAAAAAAAAAATCCTAAAACACATTCAGATTCTCAATATAAAAAAAAAAAAATTTAAAAAGAAAAAAAGAAAACGAAAAAGAAGAGAGGACTGCACCTCATGACAGAAAAAAGAAGAGAGGCGTTCAGTAGAAAAAAAAAAAAAAAAGAGAGAACAAGATGACAGAGAGAAAAAAAGAGGCGTTAAGACTTAAGAGAGAAAGAGAGAGTCGCAAATCATGTCGCCAAAGGTGGTCAATTGCACACCGCCGACGTAATTTCTCCTCGCTATTAAAGCATCTCACTACGCCGGCATATCCATCTCCGACAACAATTAGATCTGAAAACCATGCCCGCACTTCTGAGATCTAGTTTTCCAATGTTTTGCTGCATTTCACTACACCGGCGAAGCATTAGGATATGCTGCAATATCTCCCATCCTGCTGACATACGCCAGAGACAGAGGGTTGCCAGATAAACCCGATGGAGGAGGGGTCGAATTTGGACATGCTAGTGGTCGTCCAAATTCGTCGCTGCTAGCATAGAGAGAGGAGAGAGAAATGAAGAGGAAGAGAGGGAGGGAGAAGAGAAAGAGAGAGGAAAGAGAAAAGGAGAAGGTCGCCGGAACATCGATCTGCCATGGCTAGTAGCACAGAATGAGTAGAGAGAAACGAAGAGGAAGAAAAGGAGGGAAGACAAAAATAGGAGAGAGAAAGAGACAGGAATGAGAAGAATGAGAAGATTGTCGGAGATCTCGAGGTTGCCGGATCATCGATTTGCCGTGGCTGGATTGTGATTGAATAGAGAAGAATTAGAAGAAGAAAAGCAGGGAAAAAGGATAATGACTGTGTGGGAAGAAGAAATATGAGAAGGGCAATTTCGTCCAAAAAATAAATGAATTTTAAAAAATAGGACTTTTTGAATAAAAAAACCTTTAAATGGGACTTTTGGCATGAAAAAAAAAATATTAGGGGACTTTAGTCATGATAGGTCTCTAAAATAGGACCTTTGGCCAATTAACCCATATATATATATATATATGATGTGAATTAATTTTTCTAAAATTTTTAAAAAATCATATAGTAGCAACTTGTAATAATTTAGTTACACAAGCATACCTAATTTATACCAAAAAAAAAAAGCCATCATTCACACCAAAATGGTCAAAATATTTCATAATATTCTTTCTTATATTTTCCTTAAGGCGGAAAAGTATAGCCTACGTTTACTTGCCTTGGAATCTCTTACTAAGAAAGATTGGCCTAGGTTTGCCTTTGGGTCGGGCCGGTCGGCAAGGACTGATCTTTTGTAGCCCCCCTCCTACAACTTAGGTGTATCTTGAAACTGTTCAAGAGCTAGGGGTAGCTCGATAGTGCCCGCTAGATGCAGATAACTGATTAGCTCGATATTTTCGGTTTTGTGAGCTTAGGATCTGTCCCTAGGCACCATCATAAATGGTATATGGTTAGCCTATCCCAGGCACCGCCATAATGATATATGGTTCACCCGAGGTTGTTCCCTATAGTAGAACTCTTCCCTAAGGGTTAGCCCTCAAACTTGGTAGGTAGTGTATTGATTATTACTTGACCATTCTAGATGGGAGCAATTAAATTTATGTGGGTAATCTAGGTAGGAGACAACTAGTTAGTAGGTGGAATGGTAGGAGTGCACTAATAGGAGGGCTCGAGGTCCTGCCTTGTTGCATGCATACATGCAGGCATGCCCTCCTACAAATCCCCCCAATTTGAGGTAGGGATCGTACTCTTATCATGAACCAAAGGGGAGGCCCTATAATCTAGGAGGTGCAAGCCTATAAGTCCATATACCATGTCAAATGAATACATGCATGCACACCACCTTTTGCAACAATCCAATGGCCATAATACACATCTTGAATTCCAAGCACCACATGTTTGGCAACACATCAACCCTAAATACTCTAAAGAAGGGAAAGGCAAAGGCAAAGGCAACTACCCTCTTCCCCCCCCCCCCCCTCCGCAACCCCGATTCGGGGTACTACCTCAACTAGCTTCCACCCCATCCACTAAACCAAGACCATCAAGCCATCCCAAAGGAGCCAAGATCATAGTTCCAATGACCCTGTCCTGAGGTGAGGTTGTACACCAACCTCACTAATCTAAGTATCGAGCTCAACCTTGAGCTCCCTAAGCCCTGCCCTCGACCTAGGAAAACTTATAGAGTCAAGGAAAAATGCCTTGCGCACTTTTGACAGGAACTAAGGTAGCTTGCAAGCTTCACCTTCCATCCCCGAGGTGGGCATCATATGAGGGGCATCCACCACATGCACGACATGTGGCTTCCTATGTGCATGGCCCATGCTAGTCTCTGTAAAGGGTTGATGCATCGAGAGGTGCTTCACAAACCTAACATTGCCCAAGCCAAGGTAGTCCTTCACACCCCATTGGAAGGTTGCGAACCCTGTTGACATGAAAGCTTTAAAGTACTCGGGGAACGCCTCATGCCCCATAGAAGGCTTAGCACGTGGCAATAACCCACTGGTCCGTGTGGTGAGCATCCATTGGTCCACATAGAGTGGGATTTTAGACTATAAACACTAATTTTATGTAGTCTTCTAACATACTCATTTTATCCTAACTGCTATTTGAACTCCTCATTCCACCACCAAGTTTCCTTAAACGATGATCCAATTCACTTGACTTCTCTAAGAACCATTTTTTAGACTTTTTTATTGTAAATGGTCATTTAATTCCACAAAATATAGGTCTCTTATCTAACTTGCATTTTCCTTCTTTTAAAATTGCATTTTCAAATAGTATTTGTCTTTTCCTCTCGAACTCCACCACTTAGTTGTTGGATGTTTATTTTTCCAATTCTTTCTTCTCCATCTCCTAAAACATACATTTAAATACTATTAATCATGGTGTGTGGTTAAATTTTCTCCAAGTATTACTTTACAATCCGTACAAACTCCTCAATCCATCTTCTTAGTAAGAAAAAAAAAGTCTAACCAATATTAGATCCACTTCTAAATGTTGTTACGTGCTAAACTCTCCTCTTTAAAATAAGTGTTAGTAATTACAAGATTATATGCCATAGTGAATTCTATGATATTATCTCCTTCTTCATTCCTTTCTCCAAAACCATAACCACCATAAGCCTTCTCATATCCTCCACTATTCTTCCACACATCACCATTTAAATCCCCTCTTATAAAGATCTTCTCCCTGTTAGATATCCCTTGAATTAGTCCATCCATATTCTCCCAAAATTATCACCTCATGGATTTATCTAATCCTCCTTGGGCTGCATAACACTAATTGTATTGATCATGTCCTCCCCTAATACATTTTTTATTACTATTATTCTATCACCTTTTCTAGTAAGGTCTACAACTTCCTCTTTTAAATCTTTAGCTACAGTTATTCCTACTCTCCATTCCTATATTTTTCCTTTCCTTTATACAAAAGTTTATATCTCGTATTTTCAATTTCCCCATAATTTTTCTCTTCCACACGAAGTTTCCTGTAAACAAACAATGGTAATTCCTCTTCTAATCATCATATCTATTATTTCCATCCATTTACCTGATAATGTTTGTATATTTCCAAATTGATAAACGAATCTTATTCTCATAAACTAACTGCTCATTCCACACCCATCTATCAAAGTGTGAGAACCGTAGCCTATTTCTCACCACATCCGGTCGCCAATGCAGCGCATCAGTTCTGAGGAAGGGTGTAGTTAGCCCTTGCCCATTTTTCACTGCACTTGGGATCTGATACAACACATCACTAGTAAGGAATACCCCAACTTGTTTTAAACACGAATTTATGTTCATATGGTATGAATATAAGTTTTATGTTTGCTGGCTACCTACCACAACCCTCCTCTTTTATTCGGGCTTGGGAAATGTTGTATAAAAATATAAGACACTAAGCATGGGAGTATGGCACAGGTGTATATAAGTTGCCATTTGGAGCAACTATTTGGCAAATTATATGATTGTGGAAAATTAGTCGCAATTTGGAGCAAGTACTAGAAATTTTCCCAAGTCGAGTTAATTTCTCACTCATCCAAAAGACCCCATGACTCGAGAGTGTGCTATTCTCATTATAAGAAAACTGACACAAATTTAAAATTAAAAAAGAAAATGAATCAAATTTAAAAATTATAATCTGCAATGAATAGAAAATGAAAGCCACAACAGTGGAAAACGGAAGAGAGTTAACTACGCATAGGAAACCTGGATATTGTACCTTTACCATTGAAGGAACCAGCAAACTCTAATTTTAGAGATATTTCCCTACAAAGTTTACATTAGAAATCAATATTACTACTAGCAAAGGATTCAAAGGGCTATGAACACTTCGGTGGTGTTAGCTGTCCTTCTTGTGTCTTTTCAAAGGAGGAACAGATAGTGTAATCTACAAAGTAGCCTTGTGACTTAGAAATTGAAAAGCTGGACCACGGCCCATCCTAAATGCACTGTGAACAAAATCAGTGAAATAAAGACACCCATAGTTATTGTTTCTATCAGGGTTCTTGCAAGTATAAAGATTATCAGTAAGCGAATGTATCACAAAAAGGTCTAGGCCATTCCTTTAACCCTGTTTTGAAACTACTTTCCCGCTAAAATCAATGCTAATTTTGCTTTTAAAACCAATAAAATAATTCGGAAAATTACTTCTGCCAAAGTGCTAGCAAAGACAGAAATACATTAATACCTATAAAACCCTAAGTATGTTGTTATATTTGGGAAATCCTATATATGAATCGAAATAACTACATGTATACATAATGCATACGTATAAATAAATAAATATATATATATATTGGCATGAGGTTTTGAAGCAGAGAAAGAGCAGAGAAAGATGCCCACCCGGTCAAGGAAACGAGGGTCGGAGTCAGCTGAAAGGGCTCCATTGACTTTGCCTTCAAACTCGCAACGAACTTTATTGTGTTTAACTGCGAACTGCGAGGGAAAACGTGGACGAGAAGCTTTAAATTGCAGAAAAGAAGATGAGGGTGAGTAGAGAAGTGGGTTAAATTTGCAGGGTAAATTGTAGGGTTTTAGAGGGAGTATTAAATCCATGCTATAATATCGAGTCTGAACTCTGAACTCTGAATAAGAAGGGGGAAAAAAAAACAGAGAGAAAAGATGGAGCAGGAGCAGGAGAATAAGCTCGGGCGCGCTCTTCTGCTGCTCGATTGCAAGTTCTTTCTCGCTCCATATGCTCACACGTAGAAGCACATGTGCACGTGCTTTTCATTTGGATATAACAAATTCCAGTTAATTCTAATTTTAATTAGGACATTTTATGCAAATAATTCCATATTTTTTTAAAAACTAGGGTAGTGGACCCATGTTTTGAATAATCATTCTTACATTCAAAAAGCTATGTTTTTTTAATTTTATTGAATAATCCTCATCAATCTCCAAAATAACCAATAATCCCCAAGGTCTATAGTCCACAAAATTTCCAATTAAACACATAAACCCCAACCCCATTTTTGCTTTTAATCCCCAAATTTACTAAGAATATGAATCTCCAGTAGAAAACCAAACATTTATGTCTTGTCATTTCAACTTTATTAACCATCACATCAACTATTCCAACAGTCACATCAAAAATATTTTTATACTCTTATATACACCCCATCTTCTAATTTTTAAATTATTTTAATCACATTTTCTCCCTCTCTTGCTTCTATTTGTTTCCCTCTCAAAAATTTGGACGTTTTGATTTCAAAAACCCAATTCAACAACCCACAAGATCAAGAGATAATGAGAGTGAAACCTTAATCTGCAGATGAAAAAAACAACGCATCGTAGCAGATTTCGGTGGTCTCCGGTGTCCATTTGATAAAAAAATCTCACGACGGACCCTCGATCATCATTCCCACTTTAAAAGTCACTGTATTCGGATCTCATCGGCCCTTTCATCCATCATTCACATTCTTTTCTCTCTCTTTTTAACATTTTATCAACAACCAAACATTATATTCAAGATCCTTCTATTTTTTTAATATGTATATATATCTTTACTTATTTTGTTGGTGTTTTGACAATCGGTCTATTGTTTGTTGCTGTGATTTTAGGGTTTAAACGTGAATTTGACAATAACAGACTATTTTATGCCTAGGATGACATGATATGAACTGTTTAAGAAGATTAAGGTTAGATTTTTGCTTCTTTATTTTTAAACATATTTGAAGTCCCTGTTTGTTTGCCGAGAAAACTAACGAAAAGAAAATGAAATAAAATATTGATTATTTATTTTATGTTGTTTTGGTCAATGAGAAACAAAAAAAAAAAAAAATAGTTGAAGTAATTCAAAGAAAACTTGAAAGGCCAAAAATTGTGTCACGTAAAAGTGGCAAAGGCATTTAATTGACTAAATATTGTTTAAAAATTTTACAATAGTTTGAAATTTTCAACAAAAACTAAAGATACTGACTTGCCGGGTTTTAGAATGATGGTTTTTGAACTTTTTGTATGTTCGAAATGAAGCCTAGTTATTATGAGCTACATAACAAGATGTATCCCTCTCATTTCCCTTAAGCCATCCCCAGAAGGAGGGACTCGAACCCAAGTCTCTGGTACAACCACCAAGAGACTTTATCAGCATGTGTGAACTATCAAGAATTCGATGCATCCACATTAGCGGAATTGGGTTTTTGAAAAGACAGAGAGTCACCACATTATTTTTAAGGAAAAATGAAACCTTAAAAATGTTTTATTTTATTCAAAACAAAACAACTCTATACTTTTGGAAAACATTATCAACGACCAGGGATGGATTAGGGACTAGGTTACGACGTGGGTAGGTTCCAAGCATACAATCTTGTAGGCACCCACTTCACCCTAATTAAAGGTCTCTTAATTTACTTTGGCTATTTAAATTCTCATGCACACATAAATACTAACTAACTATAACAAATAAAAAAAAAATCAAACAAAATCCTATAAACCTAAGATACTTAGTATCCTAGGGCGGACTTGAGCTCTATAAGCACCTATGTATCTTACTAGTTTCCTAGTAAGCTTCAAAGTCCACGTAGTTCAAAATTACATAATGTTAGTTTTATGGCTTCCACCCTTGTTGGTTGATTTTGATGATAACAATCATTGTCTTGTGATTCAATTTGTTTGTCATATTGTGTTTATTTGCAAGTATGAATTGCGGTTTCATGATCTTTGCATCATGGACTTATTATTGCATCATTGATTTATTTTACCTAAAATATGCTATATGATTCTTTAGTAATGTTTTGCATATATGCATATTGTTAGGGGGAGTGATCGCTGGAAATACGGGAGGTTAAATTCCGTATTTACGGTAAATATTAATTCATTTATAATTTACCTATGTTTAACCTCAATCCGAAGAGAGTGGTAAGCACGGATGTCGATCCACAGAGACTAGTAATGAAAATCGGCTAAGTCAATTCACTTTTGGTGAAAGAGACATTTCCCATTGGGTAAATTTGGTTGGTTAATTGATTTTTTTTTTTACGGTAATTGCAAGTCAAACATATAAGAACATAATTACAAAAGAAATAACAAAAATTGAACTTAAATTAAATTACAGAAAATTAAATGGGCAGGAATTGAAATTGCATAATTATAAATAAAGAAAAACCACGTCTCTCCAAGTGGAGAGAGGGAATATACTCTACTGAAATTTAAAGTACAGAATTGAAAGCATAAATTAATAAAAAGTCCTCCTCGAAATTCCAAGTGGAAAGAGGGGATATTCTACTGAAATTGAAAGTACAT
>JAESVK010000356.1:7070-24440 GCA_017140935.1 Hamamelis virginiana | reverse complement strand
TATATTCAAGCCTCAAAGTTTGATCAGTTTCACATACCTGCTGTGGAACAAGAACACTTTGTTACTCTCACTCTTCCCAGAGAACTTATTCGTCCTTGGCAACAAGAAGGTTTTACTCACCTTCACTTTGGTGCAGTTCGTCTTGCTCTTACTTTTCATGGCAGAAAAGGTCTTCCAGCAGTTTCCAGAATTGCTCTCCTTGATTCCCGATTCAAAGAGTATCAACATGCTGTTATTGGCACTCTTCAGACTACCTTGAATGCTGGCACAGTATTTGTCACTTTATTCCCAAATTTCAACATGCCTCTTAGAGATCCTCATCTCACAGATGCTTTGAAAGTTCAGATTCAAATTACTGGTGCAGCACAAGTCTCAGACACTTTTGCAGCAACTCTCCATTATCAACTGGCCTACAGACTACAGAATCATGCTTTTGATCTTGCAGTTCCTGATACTTCTCAGACTGATGAAGCTTTACACATCCAAGTGGATCCTAGCCTTACTGCTACTTGCTCATTTGTCCCTCGTCAACTTACAAGGGATCAGTTAGCTTCTCTGATTCCAGAAAGCTGGCTAACCAAGTATGAGACACTTCATCAAGCAGTTCAACCTCTTCAGTTTTCAACTCCCATGTTCATCAGAAAAGAGAATGGTCTTGTTGAAACAAGATTCTCTACACCAACAACTTCAGATCAAGTCTCTGTGTTTCCCACTTCTCTCAACATGATTCAGCCTGTTTCTTATGAAAAGTCATCTTCTCCACAAATCATTCAGTTTGATACTGAAGGTCGTCCCATTTATGAAGGAAAAACTCCTACTGGTCATATTTGGTGGGATACTTGCAATTGTGATGATTGTTTGGATGATGATAGGTTTGATGAAATTAAGCCCAACAGAGAAAAGTCTTCTCAGAAACTTCTTAAAGAAAGATATGAAGCAGGAGACCCATCTGTTGATCTTCTTGGTGAACCATCTGGCAAGTTTGATTACTATGTTACTTATGGTGATCAATCTCATAAGCCTCCAGTACCTAGACCTCTCAGGTGTAAAACAGAACCAGTTTTACCACCTCCATTACCATCACCAACTCCATGCAAACCTCCACTAAACCCATATTATCAAAAGGTTCTTCCTTTGATAAAAAAGCCTTTCAATCCTCCACCAAAAGCAATTAATTCTCCTCAACCCTGCTACATGTTTGACCCTTCATCCTCTTCCTATTCAAATGATTTTCCTCCCCTGGAAAATTTTGATCTTCCTCAGCAAAATACCAAGCATGTGTGGAAAATAAAGAATCCAATTGGTTCTCATCCTGATGGAACTCCAAAGACAGTCTCAGCAGCTGAAGCAGCCTTGAATTGGCAAGCTGAGAATTCTAAAGCTCAGAACCATGCTTTGAAACAAATTTTGGATAATCAGCAACAGTTGGCAACTACTGTCACTACAAAGTTTTCTGCAACTGATTCCTTGATTGCTGATTTGAAAACCAGAATTCAGACTCTTGAAGCAGAGTTAAATCATATTGTTGACAATGTCAAAGATTCCAAGATTGCTTTCCCTCTCCTTGGTCAAAAGGAAAAAGAAAAAGTTCAGCTTTAGGAACAGCTTCAATCTCTTGAATCCAAAGTCCAAAAATCCAAAGTTCCACCAGTCCACTACTACACTCCACCCACAAAGGTCTTTAATCCATTTTCTCAAACTCCAGTTGTACAACAACCTCTTGTCTCTGTTCTTCCAGAGAACAATCCATTCAGGACCACAAACCTCTTTTCACCAACCACAGGTCTCTTAAAAGAGAAACCCCAGACTAAACCTCAACCAGTAAAGTCAGAAGTTCCTTCTCATGTCGAACTTCCTGATCCTCTTATTGGTGCTTCCTCAACAACCATTCATGATGTATTACCTGTTGAAATTCCCAATCCCATTTCATCATTTCTCAGATCTTTAACCCTTTCTGATACAGTTTCCACTGGTCCAGAAATAATCTCTTTATCAGATGATTTTGATCTTGATGATCTTGGACTTGAAAGCAT
This sequence comes from Hamamelis virginiana, assembly GCA_017140935.1. Lineage (NCBI taxonomy): Eukaryota > Viridiplantae > Streptophyta > Magnoliopsida > Saxifragales > Hamamelidaceae > Hamamelis > Hamamelis virginiana. The sequence continues at coordinate 22,407 of JAESVK010000356.1, read as the reverse complement.
TTTCCTTGCTGAAAATGAGCCAGAAACATTTGATCCAGAAATCCAACCAGATCCAGATCAACCACCTCCAATGTTTCCACCTCCTCCAGCCATTCCTGTTCAAAGACAAAGACAGTCATTTCCTTCTGTCATTGATTCAAAACATTTATTCACTATTGATGATACACCACCCTCCAAATGGAGAGATCGATTGTTTGATATGTTTTCATGGTGTACAGCAGAGCTACAACTTCCAAACTCCACAGTAGCCATTGTTATCTCAAAGTTCATTGCTCGTTTTTCTGGCAGACTTCGAGATTGGTGGATAGCTCTTGGTGAATATAGACAAAGAAATGCTTCACAACAGCCAAACCTTGAAGAATTCTTTGCTCTTCTATATACAGAATTCTTGGGTTCAGCAACTCACTACAAAGATCAGGCTCGTGAAGAATTTTTGGTTATGAAATGTTGTTCCTTTGAAAGAAAAGATTTGGAGACTCATTTCAACCGGATGTCTAAAAGATTCTATGTTCTCAATGGAATGGATGATGTTAATCTCAAGCTCACTTTTTTGAATTCACTTCCAGAGCCTCTTGGAAATGAAACACAAAAGGTGATGCAGATGCAAAGAATTACCCTCCATCAAGCTTCTCTCGGAGAAATTTATCAGCATATGCTTGTCTCACTTGATAAGCTTTGCAATCAAAGAAAGTTTCTCAAAGAACTCGAGAAAACTCACAGCAAGCTAGGTGAAGGATGTGATCGTAAAGATTTAAAGATTAAATGTCCGAAAAAAGAATGTGATTGCTCTACAAAGAAAAAAGATCATTTCAAAAAAGGAAAAACAAGTATATCCTCTTCTCCTCCTTTTAAATCCAAAAAGAAAGGTTTTCCACAGAAGAAAAAATGGCGGTTCTTAAAGAAAAAACCATTCAGAAACAAAACTTTAAAAGTTTGTTATCTTTGTAAGAAGCCAGGCCATTATGCCCGAAATTGTCCTCAGAAAGAGAAAGCAGCAAAGTTACTTGAACAAGCACAGATTCATGCAGGTGCTACAGAATTTTCTGATGTTAAATCTCTTTTTTCTCTCACTGATGAGTACACTCCAGAAGCAGTTCTCACTATTGGTTATGATTCTGATGAGACTTCTTCTATCCAATCTGATGAAGAATTGGATATGATATTCACTGCTCTTCCAATGATGTTACCAGTCTCTCATCCGACTCCTATTGCACAGATTCATATATTGCCGGATAATTATTCCAGACCAATACCTGTTATTGCTCTTTTTGATACAGGTGCCGCAGCAACAATGATTAATCCAGCGATTCTTCCTGATGAATACTGGCTTCCCCATAATCAGACATTCAGAGCAGCAAATGGAGAAACATTTCAGATCACAAAGATTAGCAAACAGATTCTTATCAGATTATTTCCTAATCTCGTGGTCGGACATCAAGTTCTTGGTTCTTCTCTTAATGGCAGAGATGTTCTTATTGGCTTTGATATTCTTCATAAAATTGTTGGTCTTAGATGGTCTTCTCAAGGATTATCCTATAGACAACATTTGATGACATGGACTCAAATTCCTCATCTCTTTGTTCTTGATACTTTTGATTCCATCAAAGCTAAGCTCATTTCAGAATGTTGTGCGAATACTCATTCTGAGTTCCTCCTTAAAAATCCAAATCCTCTCTGGAAAAATTCCTCGTATTTTGTGTCTCTTCCTTTAAAAAAGAATGAAGATGTTAATCCTACAAAAGCCTCTCACAGAGGTATGAATCCTGAACATCTTTCTCTTGCAAAGAAAGAAGTCACTTCTCTTCTCTTTGAAGGTATCATTGAAGATACTTCTTCCCCATGGGCATGTGAAGCTTTCTATGTCAATAAACATTCAGAGCAAATTCGTGGAAAGCTTAGATTGGTTGTTAACTACCAAGATTTGAATCATTTTCTAGCTGATGATAAATTTCCTTTGCCTAATAAAGTCTCTTTGTTCCAACATCTTTCCCATGCAAAGATCTTTTTTAAGTTTGATCTTAAGGCAGGATTTTGGCAATTAGGCATTCATCCAGAAGAAAGATTCAAAACAGCTTTTTGCATCCCTGATCATCACTATCAGTGGACAGTAATGCCCTTTGGACTCAAAAATGCTCCTTCCCACTTTCAAAAAGCAATGATTGATCTATTTCGACCTCTTTTGTCTCATGCATTGATTTACATTGATGATATCTTGCTTTTCTCTCCCACTGCTGAGTCACATGCAAAGTTACTCGAAGATTTTTACCAACTGGTGAAATCTCATGGAATCATGCTTTCAGAAAGAAAGATGATTATTGCTCAGTCTACTATTGACTTTCTTGGCATGCAGATAGTTGATGGAAAATATGTCCCACAACCTCACATAGCAACAAAATTATGTGACTTTCCAGATCAACTTCAATCAGTAAAGCAAATTCAACAGTTCCTCGGTGTTGTCAATTATATTGCAGACTTTATCCCTAAAGTCTCTGTTCACAGGAATTGTCTCTCAAAGCTTTTGAAAAAGAATCCTCCACAGTGGAATGAGTCTCACACCACTGCAGTCAAAAAGTTAAAAGAAATTGGAAAACAGTTGTCTCCCTTGCAGATCCCTGGAATTGGAAAAAGAATTCTTCAGACTGATGCTTCTGATGAATTTTGGGCCTCTGCTCTCTTTGAAGAAATTAATGGAAAAAGACAAATTTGTGGATACAAAAGTGGTGCTTTCTCTTCAGCAGAATCTCATTACCACTCCACTTTCAAAGAAATCCTTGCAGTAAAATATGGCATTGAAAAGTTTCAGTTTCATCTCATTGGCCATAATTTTCTGATAGAAATGGATATGTCTTCTTTTCCAAAAATGTTACAGTTCAAAAGGAAAGTTCTTCCTCATCCTCAACTTCTCAGATGGGCAAACTGGTTTTCTCAATGGAATTTCACAGTCAAACATATTTCGGGAAAAAATAATATTCTCACTGATTATCTTTCGAGAAATCCTCCTCCCATAAATTCCATAATAACTACTCCTCTTTGTGTCTATCCTATCACAGGAGCCTCATCTTCCTCCTCAGGAAATACTGACCCAGATTCTCTTGAGGAACTCTTCTCCTTGTTACCGTCTGAACTCAAAACTCAGATCATTGATCTCACCATAAGAAAAAGGTCCATTGAAATCCTTGATACTCTTAAGGCTTATCTTCTCACATTTTCCACCCATTGGCTATATGGATGGCCTGATCATCATAACAGTCCTTGGAAAACTCCACTCAAGTTCTGGATAGCCTCATGGACACCTTTTCATTATCTTTACTTGTGGTATCTGCTCAATGAATTCCATATGTACATTATTTTTGAACCACAGCTCTACTATGGGTTCTTTGGTAATGATCCATATTTCGACAGATTTTGGACACAAGTTTTGTATAATGATGCTTATCATGGTTTATGGAGTGCTTACCCTTCTCAGATTCATCCAGTTCTCAGGATAAAAGTTAACAGTGCTCCTCTGTTAGTCAAGTTCAACTCAAAGAATAATGTTCGTGCTGAAAGGATATTCTATCCTCCCACTCTTCAGTGGCTCCATAATTCAGATGACACTCTTCATCATCACCACACTGAATGTTGGCTTTATTATGATTGTCAGAATGCTATCAGAGAAGTTACTTTTCTCAATACTGGTGTTTATCCTCCAAGTGGTCCCAATACTCCAGACACTTATCTTCAGAATTTACCAGGTGTATCTCAGAATCCTGACACTCCTGAGTATGAAGATCCTCCAGATCTCTTGGTTCCAGATACTGATGATGAATACTATATGTCTGAGACAGATCCAAACGATGGATGGGATTAAAGTAAAGCAAATTTACTTTTTGCTTTTGCTTTAGTCAGTTTAGCTTTGTTAAAGAAAAGTTACTTTTGCTTTAGTCAGTTCAGCTTTGTTAAAGTAAAGTTACTTTTGCTTTAGTCATTTCAGCTTTGTTAAAGATGGTTTGATCTTATCCCATTGTAAGCTTGTTTGAAGTTTGATTTGGAGTCCGACCTCTATATAAGGTCTTGTAATGTATGTTCAGAGGCATAACCTGGGTAGTGTCCAGTCCTCTCTTTTAGTTCTTCAATTCTATGTCTGTAAGAGTTTACTTATGTAATCTACTTGTGAGTTGTTTAATATTTTATCTTCTTTACTTATGTTATCCATGTTTTAAACATTTGGTTTATCTCAGCCTTTTTAGTTATTTTATTTATCAGTTATAGAAGGTAACCACACCGTTCTATGATTTCCCCCTTATATATATATATATATATATATATATATATATATATATATATACATATTCAATCATCCATTCCACACAATTTATTGGAAATAATAATAAAATATTTTTATTAAAATATAATTTACTTAACACCAAACCCCACATCCGTTCGCACCCAAACTCACACATGTACAAGATTGTTATTTATCCAATCCATAAGTTCTCAAAAAATTGAAAACAAGTCTTTATAGGCAGCAATAAATGTCCTCAATCGTGCAACAATGATTATCTTCGAATGCGATAGGAGCCTACATAAAAACATAGAAATGCAAATTAATTAAGTACCATAAATAAACATGTCATCAATGATATTCTATAACACACAAAAGTGCATTATTTAATAATTAGTTAAAACTGACACTTAATAGGAGGAAATAAAAAGAAAGAACAAATATGATAGTTGGCAAAATATGGATTGCTTATAAAAGCTATACACTTGGAACTACTTCCCACAAATGCTCAATTATGAAACATTTGAAATATAAGTTGAGATTTTTCCTTGTGCTAGTATGATATATTGTCTTCCTTGTGCGAAATAGATGTTGAAGTCTTTTAATTGTTCAAGTCTTTCCTCGTGCTAATATGAAACATATGTTGGCTAGTGGATATCTATGAGAAAAATGCCATACTTTTCCTAGCAGAACATTCCTATGTGTTTTTTTCCCTCTTCGAGACGAAAACGGCAGAGTCTACTTTGTATTTACAACATTCCAAAATTGTCTCCTGTCAATCAAGTTTATGCACAATATTCCCAAATTCCCAAAAATGTAGTATTAACATAATTATATTAAATTCTATGCACTACATTCCAACCAATTATAAATCAAAGTCAATTATTAAAAAATAAAACAAACCCCAAATGCCCAAGTTTGATATGGGCGAGTAGTCACATAATTATAGTAGTAATGCTAGGGTTGCGCTATTGTTGCTTCACTCTTATCTTAATTCCCACAATTTGCTTGTCAAAAACAAGCATTTAGCATTAAGGTTCAATACCTAATTTGGGGCACCTTTATGGGTCCACGGATTTACAAGCACACAATACCCCAGCATTTGTAATAAAGTAGGCAAGGTTTGGTTACAAACAAGGTACTGCACATATCAGTTTCAAAGTGAGCCAACTAACAAAGTTGTAACTGGTCGACATGGAAGATAATAATTAGGCTATTGACAAAATCATAATGATAGCATAGGTTAGGTAGTCTTAGATATAGTAACATGCCAACAACAGCTTTTAAAGCATGGATTTGGGTAAAGGTTGTAACACCTTGTAGGTTATTATAGTCAAACACATAACATAGATATGCAGATGATAAATTTGAAACAAGAAGCTGCTAAGAAAATATATAACTAAATGAAATCATCTGCCTTGACAAAAAAAAATGAAATCATCCGCTTTACCTTACCTGACACTCTCTTTTGTCCCCGTTATTTGTTTTATCCACCTAGCAATTTGCTTTTCATAACTGCTGAAATCCTATACAAAAATGACACCATGTGACATAGTGATCAAGAGAAGTGAGTCAACATATTGAAAATAGGATTCTATCAAATGAGGATAATAACAATAACTAAAAAGCAACTGCAACAACAAAACTCAGGAAATTCAGTTGAGATTGAGGCTTTGTTGAGTTGACTTTTAATAAAATTTAATTTCAACGTTAGAGAGTTGCAGAAGAATAAGCAAAACAGATAAACATTTGAACTATGATTACTAAAGGCAACTCAATCCGGAGCTTTCAAAGCTTAACATTTGCAGTGCTGTGTCATTACCTTATTGGAACCCAATCTCAATGCCTGATTTTTTTCATCTAATTCCTTAAGCTTCTGCAGGCTACCGTGCTCTTATTTTAGCACACTTTCTGCAGCTTTGAGTATGTTACCTGCAATTACATTGGCCATTCGCAACCTCACATAGGGACAAAAATCTTAAGTGACGGAACTGGAGAGAAAAATAAAACAAAAAACATAAAGCAAGGTTATGCAGCTGAGGTATGTAATTTGATTTTTGACAACTCTAACCTTTAGGTAAATCATTAAGGACTGTCAGGTTTTAGATTTTTATAGTGATCTTTCTCAAAGATAACTATGTTAGAAAATAAAGCGCATGGCATAATAAGGTTCATGCAGCTGACCCCATGTAATTGGGATTAAGGGATTGTTCAGTTGAGTTGAGTTATACTGGCTTACTAGATAAAGGGCCATGATGTATGAGAAAAGCCTTATCTCTGTATTATGCAGTATCGTAATCTGTTGCTTTTGACTAAAGCATCTATAACAATCTTGATTGGCCTTGCCATAAGTATTGACTTAGGTACTCAAATTAAACTAGTAATAATATATGAAATAAATTTGGAAAACTCGATACCTTGGCTTTTGAATGAATAAAATCATCCCAATTAAGTCGCCTTAAAACTGGAGTTACAACATTTTTGCTTCCCTACAGAAAAATAAACCAGACATTGTGAGCAGGAACAATGAAAATCAGTTAAGAATGATACTGGAAGTAAAGATGAAAATATGAACAATAGGTAACATAAATTTATAGCAATGATTTAGGGAAAAAACTTCCCAACTATGGGCACATAAGTCTTGTTGCAAAGGGGGACTCAAACAGTCAGATAAAAAGACACAATAATGCGCCAACTCTGAATTAATAACAGTTACAGAAAAATGTTCTCTCTGTGTATGCTGTCATTGCATAGCTATTTCAGATAACCCATCAAACACCTAGAATTGAAGACAATAACCCCTCAAACAAGCACCATCTTTAGGTGTGTCTTGCCCCATATACTAATGGGAAGGGAAGTTAGATTGCATCTTAAGAAAAATATTATAGGATAATCAACAACACCTAAAGTTTAGAGGCATGTACCTTGTTTTCAATCAACCACCTAAAGTTTAGACTATAAGACATGTACTTTATAGTCTGGTGGCGTATCTATCCTTTATCATGGTCAATAGTCCTATAGTCTAGTGGCATATCTATCCCTCTTGTGGGTGAAGGTCCCTAATCTCAAGTATGGAATCAAAAACCCAAAACTCTTATTTTCTCAATAATTTTAAAGTGCCTTTTCTCACACCAGTCCTTAAGAACATTTAATTTTTCTACATGGATTATTATTCAATGTGCCAAAAGTGTCTTGACTCTAGGAGGTAATTAAAGGGATATGGTGGGATTGGATTAGGTCCAGGGTTTAAATTTCATTTACCAACTCAACTCAACTAAGTCTTATTCCTATATACTAGTTGAAGTTGGTCAGGCCGACAGTCCCTGTTTCACAGATATTAGGATACTTATTCATACAATTAACATCGATCAAATTTTTACACTAGCTGTCAGATTGACACAAATTTCCTCTTGTATCCCAGCTTGATCCATTAATATAATGTTGTGGCCACAGAGTTGTTAAATTAAACTTAACTGTCCATTAATTGTATGAACTTTCAAGTCATTTTTCTTGTGCTTGCTAAGTGGGAAAGATTCATTTACCATGTATGCACTATCAAATTCTATTGTACTGCGATGAAATAAATACCCAGAAAGTAGAACAATGAAAATTCAAATCGAGTAGTTAAGCAAATTCAATTTGGATGCATGATTCATATATTGGATCAACTAAGTTTGCTTGATTTGCATTATGATTTAATTCAGTGATCATCTTTGTAAATGGTAATTGCATCCATTTTGGTCTTTAATTTTATTTACCAGTTTATTCTTCAAGAATGTATATCAACATATTAATAAAAAAGATAGGGGAGTAATCCATGGCATAGGGCGTAGGGTTCTGAACTAAATAACCATTATCAAAGAAAATTCATTAATCCCTAGAGTAAGTAAATCTATTATAAATTGACAAAGTTATCATAGCATGGTAGTAAAAGCATTGTACAAATCAATGGTTTACGTTTTCGACTAGGGCTATGAATTGAACCCAAATTCCAGATCCATTCCTCCATCCTACAATATATTTCCAGTACAATATTATCATATAAGAACAGAAAAAAAAAATTCAGAAAACAAAAGGAGAGCAAGAAAAGTTTGATAACCTTTTATGAGAACTGTTAGGCACAGCCGTATTTGCAGAAACTGACAACTTAGCAGGAATATAACATGTCTTCTTATTTGGATACTGCTGCAACTCTGCTACTCTAGTGCTACTTGGCTTTGAAGACTCCTTTGCCATAGCATTCAAGCTCTTGGAGATTAATGGGTATTGTAACTGAAGAAATGAAGGATTTGTCCTCTGAAACTCCATTTCTGCCTTCCTTTTCTCTTACATGCCATTCTCTATCTTTGGTAATCAGATTAAGCAACTTTGGACTTCCCTCCATTTCTATTTACCAAAGAAAGCAGAGAGAACTTCTAAAACCACATAAAATCTTCAACGTAAACAAGTTCTATAGTAGAGATCAAGCAAAATTCTGGAAATTTCGAAAAAAAAAATTGCAAAAACCAAGCTCAAAATAAGCTTAAGGTAGAGATCGAGCACTGTATGTTGATCTTGGGATGTCCCTGCAACAACCAAACCAACCATGATATTTTCAGCTTCACAGAAAGTTACCAAGAACACCGCGGAAAGAGATGAAGCGCTGTGTGTCAATTTTGGGATATCCCTGCAACAACCAACCGTAGGTAAGTGCAACTAGAGAGAGATCAAGGTTGAGAAAGAGAGAAATCGTGTGAGATGGGTGGAAAGATGAGAGAGAAAGCGTGGGAGAGGGTAAGGTTTCGTGAGAGATGTATTCGATCCACTATTCTAGGGTTTCAGATCGTGTGGGGCAAAAATAAATTAAAGGGGTTAACCAAAAAATTACTCAAAACGACCTTTCCTAATGCATAAAATGCAAAAATACATTTTAAGACTGATATAAACAGTCCTTATAACTAGCCTAATCCAAAACAGTTATTAAAACTGTCCTTAACTGTTACTTTTTAATGACTGTGACTTAAAACAGTCCTTAAGAGTCTTACCTTTAAGGACAGTGTCCAAAATCCGTCCTCACTTCTCATATATAACAACAGTTTTCAAAACTGTCCTCTTATTACTGTCCTCACTGACCATTATTGTAGTAGTGCTTGTGAAGTTTGAAGTTTGGTGATCAAATTCAAGCTTGAGAAGTAGTGCTCTTGGTGAGCATTGGTGAGAATCTTATACCGTTAAAGAAGATTGTGGGTGAGAGTCTTCCACCTTGTAAAGAAGACTGTGTAAAGGTTTCTCCACCTTGAAGGAGTAATCCTATAATGGATTGTGGAATCCTCGAGACGGAGATCTTGAGGCGTGGATGTAGGCGGGGACCGAACCACGTTAAATCCTTGTGTTTGAATCTCTCTAACTCTTTTCTTGCATTCCAATTTATACTTGCTATATGAATTGTTGAGGTGTGATTCAAACTTATTTTCTCTTATTTCTAATTAAGTTTATTAACTTGTTTATCTTCCGCTGAATTTAATTGAACCATAATTTTATGTGGTAATTATTTTTAAAGTTTGCATATACTCTATTCATCCCTGTCTAGAGGTATATACTTGGGCCAACAATGCTTACTAACATGGAATAACTACTATCATACATAAATAAACATGCATGCATGCAAACCCTAATATGCAACTTCTACCATGCACATCCTATCATGTAACTACCATGCAAATCCTATCATGCATACTATACTGCAAACCCTAATATGCATACTACATAAATATGAAATCCTAACCCTACTTCTATTTTAACATGCTTTTTATTTTAAAAGAAGAAAGAAGAAAGAAGAAGAAGAAGAAGAAAGAGAATCACAAGAAGAAGACAACTAAGAAGCTAGAAAAAATCAAAAAGCAACCCTAGCATGCTTATATACTATCAAAATAATAAAAAAGAAGAAGAAAAGGAAGGGGACTTACCTCTGGGGCTGTTGGAATTCTTCCCTAAGCCTTTTCAAATAAGCCTCCAAAAAGTTCTCCAAAAAATTCAATGTCCCTAAAACCTTAAGCTAAGGCCCCTATTTATAGATTTTTGGCTCAAGCATGGACGGTCGAGATTAAATTTAATCCAAATGATCCAGGAGCTCGTATTGAGTCTCCCAAGGGTCATAGTAATCGGATCAGGTAAAAAAAAGAAAAAAAGAAAGAAAGAAATCATAGTAAAAGTGGATAAAAAATAAAATAAATCAAAAAAATCAGAGTTGGAGTCGAAGTAAGGCAATTGGGCCTAATGGTTGTCTAGCCTTGGACGATTGGCCGTCCTAGCTTAGACGGTCACCAGAGATCTCCAGTTTGCTCGATTTTGAGTCATTTTAGGACTTTTTAACTTGTTTATGTCATATCTTCTTTATTTTTTTATCCAAATTCGGTGATTCAAAAGCCAAAACGATAAGGAATTCATCATCTATATTTCTAGAATGGTTTAAGACTGAAAATCATTGACCAAAGTCAAAGGGTTGGGTTAAACCAAGCTGGTTAGCCATTATAAGCCATTTTACTTGAATTAGGGTTTGAAAATCCACTAACTAGTTGGCTTAGAAATAAAATTCCACTTCATGAAACATGTTTTGAAAAACATTTTGAAAACATTTTAAGGTTTATAAAAATATTAATTTTGGAAAACAGTTGACCATGGTCAAATTAGGTTAAAACCCTAAAGATAGTCACTGGACCACTATTAACCATTATGAGCCAAATCACTCTCGAACCATGCCAATACTCGAATCAATCCTTTAACTAGACTCTAAAAATCTATACAAATCAAATTAAACAAACTGGGACGAATTCGGAGGTCAAACAAAAATTATGTGAGAAAAATTATAATTCTACTCTTAAAGTCGCAAAAGTTCTTATTACCTATCGAGTTTCGATCGGAATGACACAAAATTTGACATGAACATTCCTAAACTTCTAAAAAATAAATGCAAAAGGAATCACTCGATTCCAACACAAAAATTACATGAAATGATAGCCGCTATCTACCTAAGGAAAATGGTATTTTGGGAAACTAGGGTTTTCAGGCATATCCCTCCAAAAGTGATTGATTATTCTCAACCAATGGGACATGAAATGATGAATTAAATGCTATTAGTAAAAAATGGGGGTGTCTACAACGTGCTAGCGAGCTAGCACCTTCCAATCAAATTACAAGTTTACAACCTCATAGTTTTGCCCGTTGGTGCCCTTCATTAATGCTCCTAGCCCAAATTTTTTTTTTCTCCTTTTTTTTTTTTGTGTCTGCCAAAAGAAAAACATGTCCTTATCCTAAAATCCACCTAGAATTAATAAATGGGTGTAGACATCCATTTTTTTTACCATGGGAAGGGTCATGAATGGTTGCCTATGATTTAAAGTGGAATAGGGTGTTGAAACCTTAAGCGGCTCATAGTACTCTTTTGTGTAGCTAGTTAGAGGTCATTATCGCATGTAGGTTTTTAGGTTGGTTGAGTCGGTTCTTTTTGCATTTAGTTTTTAGAGAGTCTAGGAATGTCCCTGTTAAATTTCATAGCATTCCGAGCTAAGCTTGATATGAAATAAGGTCTTTTGTGACTTGAAAGGTAGCGTTGCCCTTTGGATCATAAAAGCACTGAATGACTATCGGTCTTGTCTCGAATGGCCTCGAGGCTTTAGCATGGATATTTAGGGTGTGTTTGGTAGCTAAGTTGATCAGTGGCAAGGTCCATTGAGCCTTTGGGCTCATGTTTGGCTCTTAAGGCCCAAAAGGCTCTTTTAAAGCTCAGATTAGGGTTTCAACCGGGAATGACCGAGATTCGATCTTTTCATCAAATCAAAGCCTTCAAAAGTACTAAAACACTTTCTTAAATGTCTTTCAAAACTTCTTTTGAGAAGTGGAAACGATCTCGAGAGCAACTGGTTAGCAGATTTCAAAAACCCTAAGTGGGCTTAACAGTCCAAAACAGCTAATCGATCGACTTTATCCTAAAAAATTTGACTGAGGTTAATGAATTTTCACTTCAAACACTTCTCAAAACATGGAGAATCGAATCATGATCATTTTGGCACTTGAATCGTTGAATTTGGACTTAAAACGGGCCCGAAAAGCCGAAAACAGCCGAGACGGGTCGAGAGAGGCCCAAAATGGGTCAAAATTGGGCTGAGGCTCGACTGACCATCCCTCGCCGGATGGTTGGCAGTCCTAGGGTGGATGGTCACCCGAGCCTTTTGCCTGATTTTGCCTATTTTCGAGTTTTAAAGAGTTTTGGCCGCCCGGGACTCTTCTAAATCCTTTGGGGAGGGTTTAACTCTGCCTTGGGGACTTGGAAGACTCAATGATGACACTTGGATCACTCCCTAGGGTTCTAATGACAGCCATTGATCAAAATGGAAGCCTCTTTTGTAAATATACCACTTATAAATCAGTTTTGGAGGTTGAAACTTTGAGAGGAGAGACTTTGGCACTTGTACCAGTCCCTTAGAACCTTAGCCACGTTTTTTGAAGTCATTGAAGCTTGAAGAGGAGAGCTGGGAGCAAGGAAGAAGAAGGTATAAAGCAAGTTTACTTATCCCATCATGCTTAGAATAGGATCTTGCACATCATAGTTGTTTTTTGGTATATTCTGCACATGTAGAGAAATTTCAGCATGCTTAGCTTAATTCCTTTTAGTTTTTGCATGGTTTAGACTAGGAACTCTTCTTATTAATATGTGTTCATGTTTAGGAATGGTAGTTATGTTAGTCTTGCATGTTTGGATGAGTTTAGGATGCATATAGGTCATTGTTTTAAGTTAGTTTTGCATAGTCTGACTATTTGTCTTTATTTCATATTGAAGTAGCATATTTCTTACTCTAGGAGTATGGTAGCTTAAGTATGAATATTAAGAGCATGTCTTAAGGTGTTTTTATGTGGATAATTCATGTTTAGAGCATGCATAGTTGTTGTCCTTAACATAAATTGTGAGATTTTGGGTATTATTACATGTATGTGTTCATAGCTCTATATGGGAATGCATGAAGTCATGATTGATGTTAAATGTAGCATTACTATACTTGTTTTAAGCATGTTGTAGAATAGTTTGCTTTTTTTTAGAAGGTCTTGCATTGTCATGTGTAAATAAGCTTAAAGGCATCATCTTTATGGTTTTTTATAAAGATATGTTATCACTTGCATTGTGGTTTTTGAGTGTTTGAATATCTAAGGGTTTGAGGGAGCTTGCAAAGGTATTTTCCTTCCCTTGTGAAATATTTGTGATGCTTGTGATATTATATGTTCATGTTTAAGCATAAATGGTGTTTTTTATTGTCTTTTATCACATATTGACATTGTAGAAAACATGCATTGTTAGTTAAGTCATTTCTGCATATTTTAGAATTGAGTTATGGTACATTTAGGCATGTTTAAGTTGCTGTCCAGCGGCTTAAGCATCCTTTGATTACCTCAGTTTAATGTAATTCTTAGGCATTTAGGTTATAAATCATCTCTAGGATAATCTAGAAATCATTAGGATCACATTTGCATCATTCTAGGGTCATTTTCATTAGTTTAGTTCATGTTTTAATTTTGTTTAAGTGGCTATCCATGGTTTAGAAATATATTTAGGATGTGTTTTTTTGTTCATGTTAGAGTCTACATACAAGTAGGAAAGATATTCTAGAGACATTAGGACTAGGTGAGGTGTCCTACCTCCTTAGGACTCCCTTGAGATAAGGGATTATCCTCAAAAGTCAATTTTTTGGTTTAGTTAGAGTTTTAGTCAAGAAGAGACTCTCTTGAAAGGTATTTTGATAAGAAAAGAATTTAATTTGGAAAATAAGTGTGATTAGAAAAGAATTGTCGTTTGAAAGGAGTTTTGTTTGAAAAGGAAGTTTTTCTAGATTAGAATTCTAGATAAATCTTAAAAGATAATTGAAGGTAGTTCCCTATCTTAGGTTGAGTCCTAGGTATTTGAACTACGATGGATTTTGATCTCTATCAGAACACTGATAAAGTACGTAGGCAGCCAATAGGGCACAAGTCCAATCTTAGGAGGACTCTATGTCTCCTAAGGTCTTTAGGATTTTGATTCTTTTTTTATTATCTATTATCTAGTATTATCTACACTACTTTCTTGATTGATTAGATATGATAGAGTTGTTTTTATGAGACTTTGATAAAACCCAAAATTAATTAGGAGACCTTTAATTAGGGTGAGGTGGGTGCTTACAAGGAGTTCCTTGAAACCTTCCCACTTCATAACCTAGCCCCCGAATCCAACTTTGATTCGAAGACCATGCTTTTTCCAAAAATGGGGTCATTTGTTTTATTAAAAATAAAACTCTTTTTTATGGTTTCCTTATTCCTTAAAAATAAGGTGGCGACTCCCAGTTTTTTGCAAACACTTATCATTTTTCAAAACCCAATCTTGAGTGGACAAAAGAGAAGGATAAATGTGGATAATAGAGAAGGATAAATCGAGACGGATAAAGATCATCCACAATCCACGATGATTCAAAAGTGAAAACGGCCTCCCGATCCGGGTCAGCTGGTTCACAATGGGTGTGGATGTATTTCAATGTGCTTGAATCCAAAACCTTTCCTCTGATAGTTGAGATGCATGCCACTAGACCAACATACCATCGACCCTCTAACCCAGTTGACAACACCCTCATGGCATAAATCATACTTTTGGTATCTATCAACAAATTATAGTGAAGACCCTAAGATGATTGTGATAACCCAAAATTTTAAAACCATTATTTATACATTTTTTTAATTAAGTTTTGGGGTGTTTTTAAAAATTAAGGAAGCTGATTTGTAAACTTTTATAAAAATTGCAAACAAGTCCCCATATATTTTCTTAAACAATGAATTGCTATATGTTATATGTTATGAATATCGATAAATGAAGTGGTGAATGTCCACCGACTTCACATCATTACTGACTTCATATATATATATATATATATATATATATATAGTGCTCATTAGCTACAATATTACAAGGAAAACCAAATAATAGTGGTGCATAGGTGGTGGCTCTATCTCGGGACAAGTGGTTCCCATAATTATAATAATAGAAAATAATTTAAGTGATGGGTGGAATTCGGTGAT
>JAESVK010000355.1:387697-399521 GCA_017140935.1 Hamamelis virginiana | reverse complement strand
ACATAAAATAATCACACTTCATCATTTTATGCTTCACATAAAATGATGAAGTGTGATTATTTTATGTGAGACATAAAATAATGGCTTATGTGGGAGATGTACCATATAATTGATGATATGTTCATATGGGAGATGTACCATATGAACAATGAGTTTGAATTGTTTTATGTGAAGCATAAAATAATGGTTCAAAAATGTTTATATAGGAGAAGTACTATATAAATAATATTTCTTATGGGAGATGTACCATAGAAATAATGAGTCTGAACTATTTTATGTGAGAGAAGTATCACATAAGATGATAACCTGTATGTGTTTATGTGAGAGAAGTATCACATAAAATGATAGCTTGTATGTGTTTATGTGAGAGAAGTATCACATAAAATGATGATTTGTGTATGCTTATGTGAGTGTGATATCACATAAAAGTGTGTTTTATGGTTTGTTGGCGTGATTGATTTTGAAATAATTGGAAGTGTGACTTCCAAGAATTATTTTCAATTTCAATGTTCGTGAGATGTTAGTTGAGTCATCCCTCCTTTGTTGCGGCAAAAATGGGATGTCATTTTGTTTCGTTGGTATTACATGGCGAAGCCATGAAACACCAACGAGGGGCTTCTGTGGACACCCCATTTTTACCATTTATTTCTATCAAATGTCCATGCAAATGATCAACTAGAATAGCTGATCATTGGGTGAGGAATTGGCCTTGTAAAGACCAAATTGACCAAATTGCCCTTTGCTGAGGAAAAGGACAATTCATTATTTCATGTGTACATTTGGATTGGAATCAACCCATTTGTATTTCATTTGACTTTTGAGGTGTTTTAGAACATCCCTATAAATTTTCATGGCATTCTGATAAGAGCTCGATAGGTAATTAGGGTTTTTGCGACTTGAAGGGCATTTTCGTCCTTTTTCTCGTATAATTTCCGAATGACCTCCGAATTCGAAACGGATTGTTTCATGAGGTTTATATGGATGTGGGGAGTGAATTTGGTGTGTCAATTGAGCTTTTGAATGGTTGGGATGAATTCTCCCAAAATCGATCCCGCGGGTAAGGATGAGCCGAATTAGGGTTTCGATCAAATTGACCGTGAATTGGTCGTTTTCACCAAAACAAAAGATTTTCAAAACATGTTGTTAAGTGCCAATTTCATGTTGAAACCATGTTTTTAGAAGTGGTGCAAGCCTAATTGATCAATTTTACAAAACAGAGAATGGTCATTTGACCAATTTTGGCACAACCGGGTCGATTGGCTAGCTTTTTGCTAAAACCCTTGACCATGGTCAATTGATTTTAACCCAAAAACATTCTAAAAATGTGGAGGATCAAAGCACGGTCGTTTTGAGCCCTGAACCGTCGGATTTGGATCAAATTTGACCAAAATATGGCCAAAATTCGAAGACCCTTGAATTTGGGGATCGAAATATGGAAATTCAGCACGGTGACCATCCTAGCTAGGACGGCCAACCGTCCAGCCTAGGACGGCCAGCCGTCCAGGCTAGGACGGCCACCAGCATGGCTCGAGCCAATTTTGCCATTTTTAAAAACCTTGACTTATTTTGGCCGATTTGATTGGATTTTTTGGCTTAAATGCGAAGGGATTCAGCATTCAAACCCTAGAAAGACTCATCCTAGGCCTTAGGATCGTTTTTTAAATAATTTAATCTCAACCATTCAATGCTTTTAACCCTAACTCTATATATATTGCACTATAGAGGTTCAAAGGAGGGAGAGAATTTTAGGGTTTGAGAGAGAAGAGGCTACAGATTTTTGAGGCTCCTCACTCTTGCACCATTGAAGGAGTAAGAGGAAAAGGCTGAGGGCTTGGAGGAGGCTAGCTAAGAAGGAGATCGAAGGGTAAACTCTTAACCTTGACCTTCATTTCTTCATGATTTCTGGTGTAAGTTGATGAGGCTATGTTGTAAGTCCTCTTGGTTTTCATATGATATGACTTCTCTCTTTTCTTTTCATTCTACTATGAGTATGATAGGATTTAGTTTTATTCATTATTTCATGTCATATGCATGTTAGGGTTAGGTTTTCTTATTATTTTATGTTTAGCAATCATGATTAGGGTTACTTTTATTATGATTTCATGTGGTTAAATAGGTTTAGGATTAGTTTTGTTATTATTTTATGTTAGTATGCATGTTTAGGATTAGTGAATTCTATTGTGAGTTTATGTATGTATGCATGTTAAGGTTAGTATCTTGTGATTTGCATGTTAGGGTTAGTTTCTTGTGATTTGCATGTTAGGGTTAGTTTTTTTTTGTGATTTCATGTGTGTATGCATGTTAGGGTTAGCTTTCTTATTATTTTATGTATATATGCATGATTAGAAGTAGTTTTTTATTATTATTTTATGTAAGTAAGCATGCTTAGGATAATGTTTCAATGTGTTTGCATGATTTTTGAAATCCTGTGATGATTATATGATATCCATGATTGTGTAAGTATGTTGAAGCATTTTTATAGTGAGTCTTGAGTTTTTTTCTTTCGTGTTTTTATGATTATTTGAACACTCGATATATTGTTTGAATGTATAAATTGTGTACGAGGGAGCGTGCGAAGGTAAGATCCTTCCCTTGTGTTTAAATTAATTGTTTGAGCATACTTTTGTTAGTTTTAATGTTATTTTGTGTACTAATCTAGTCAAGCATGCTAGTTAGGATTTTTGTTCATCATTTTAAATGGATTAATTATGTTAATTAAGTCCCATAGAGTCAAGGTTCAAATCTGTCCAGATTTGAACATGGGCTTAGATGAGGCTTAAATAACATTTTTAAGCCATGATTTCATGTATATTTTGTAGGTTAAATTTGTATATTATGTTAGTATGCATATTAGGGTTTTTGTTCATTATTTTCCATGGATTAAGAATGATTTTTAGGTTATTTAAAGTATGTATTTAAATATGTCCAGATTTGAATATATATTTTAAAATGGCTTTATTATCATTTTTAAGCCATGTTTTCGCATGATTATTATAGTATCCTCGTAGTATATTCATGTAGGATGCATGCTAGGTCATTAACATGATTTTTATTACTTCTTTTTAAAGTTTTTAGGGTGATTTAAAGTCCGCTTTCAAATCTGTCCGGAATTGAAAATGGCCTTAAATGACTTCTAAAAATTATTTTAGGGCCAAAACCAACTTAGAAATATGCTTAGGTTCACATAGATTAATTAGTGTGCATTTAGGAGCATTTTCATGCATCTTTAGAATTGATTACTTGTTATTTGTTTAAATTTCAGCATGCATTGCATTAGGATTTTAGGGTTTCTAGATTAACTTTAGGGCTAGTTAGAGACCCTAGGCTAGGAAGGTCACTTGACCTTCCCTAGGAATTTCCTTTGTTGTAAAGATTGTTATCAGATTTGAGTATTTTAATTGATTTGAGATGTCGATCTTCGAGAGATTTTCTAAAAGATTTTTGATGCAATATTTATGAAATAAAAATGATTTTATGAGATATTTGATTATTAATTGATTTTCAAAAGATTTGAAATATTTTAAAAGATTTTTACTTTGGAACGAAATTCCTCTCAATATGGTTTGTTTTCTTGAAATATCTTTGAAAAAGATTTTCAATTGGAATTTAATTCTAAAGATAATAATTATTTTAGAATATTTGGATTTTATGAATATCTTTTAATTTGAAATGATTTCAAATAAATGATTTTTGAATAAATGATTTTGAACAAACAAAAACTCTCGAAGTTAGAGTCTTGAATTAGGTTGAAATACCTTTGATTGATGTGATCGATTACAATAGGAGAGTCCTAGGGTAGTCGAACTACGTGGACTTTGATACTTGCTAGGTGATACTAGTAAGTTACGTAGGCGCTAATAGGGCTCAAGTCCGCCCTAGGATGCCCGTAGGGTGTCCTAGGTTTTAGGGGTTTGTTTGTATATTTTTATTTATTTATTTATTAATATAACTAATATAGATTACTGCATTTATATCAATATTTTTTTGGTTGATTTAGATAATTTAGGATTGTTTGAAATAAGAAAATTTAAATAGCCCAAATAAATTAGAAGTCCTTTAATTAGGGCGAGGTGGGTGCCTACAAGTGAAAGCTTGGAACCTTCCCACGTCGTAACCTAGCCCCCGGATCCAACTCTGGTTTGTAGACTGTCTTTTCATTGAAAATGGAGTTTGTTTTGTTTTGATTTAAAAAAATAAAATATTTTTCATGGTTTCCTTATTCCTTAAAAATAAGGTGGCGACTCCTTTGTTTTGTTTTCTAAACCCCCCTAATCACATCGCCCGGTGATGATGTGGACTCACACACCCAAAGCCCCGTCCACGAGGCTGGTCCACACCACCCATTATAACAAACCAACCACGTAGGAACCTTAACCATTTTGGGTTTTAAAGAAACTCTATGCTCACAAGCCAAACTTGTAGTGACTGGGAAACTAACCCAAATGCACGTAGGACATAATTAAAGGGTAGCCCAAATGCAAAAAAAGAATTAAAACCACATTCATATGGCCACCCATCACAAGATACCAACCACGTAGGAACCCTAACCATTTTGGGTTTTAAAGAAACACTATGCTCACAAGCCAAACTTGTAGTGACTGGGAAATTAACCCAAATGCACGTAGGACATAATTAAAGGGTTGCCCAAAAGCAAAAAAAAATTGATGCCACACCCATATGGCCACCCATCACAAGAAACCAACCAAGTAGGAACCCTAACAATTTTGGGTTTTAAAGAAACACTATGCTCACAAGCCAAACTTGCAGTGACTGGAAAACTAACGCAAATGCACGTAGGACATAATTAAAGGGTAGCCCAAATGCAAAAAAAAATTGAAACCACAGTGATATGGGACCTACCACAACTTCGAAAGCACATAGGAACCCAAATACAAATTATATAGGAACTCATAGCATTTGTAAAGAAGTGAAAAACTACACACATAGGGCAAAAAAAAAAAACATACAAATTATGTAGGAACTCATAGCATACAAAGTTGTGATAGGTCCGAAAAAACAAAATGAGTATAAAATATACAAAATATACAAAATGAGTACAAAAACCTCACACACATGGACCGAAAACAACATAGAAACCATGTAGGAACCCATACGATTTTTCAAGCTAGAGAAACTCTGTGGCCTGAAAATAAAATGACTATAGTGACTGGGAATTTAACAACCCAAACAGATGTAGGAAATTGTAGAGGGCTAGCAAAATGAGAACAAAAACCACACATATAAGGCACCCAACACAACATAGAAATCATGTAGGAACCCAAAGCATTTTTCAAGCTAGATAAACAAGGTTGCATCAAAACAAAAGACTGTAGTGTCTGGGAGTTTGACAACCCAAACACATGTAGGAAATCGTAGATGGATAGCAAAATGGTTACATAAATCACACATATATGGCACCCAACACAACATAGAAATCATGTAGGAACCCAAACCATTTTTCAAGCTAGAGAAATAATGTGGCCAGAAAAAAAATGAATGTAGTAAACATTTATGTGCATAGACCGAGAAACTATTGAATAGAGCCCTAAATCAAACACATCTCTCAAATAAAATAGGGGTATGAGATAAAACAGGGTACTGATTTTAGAAGTCAAAATGGGTTTGGATAAAAAATTTGTAGTTTAAATCAGTGAAATATTTGAGATATGAGATCGATTTAGCAATATAAATTGGTTCTAGGGTTCTATGTTGGTACTAGGGTTCTATGTCTTACTAGTTGTTCTTCTTGCCTCCAAATCCTTGTGCTTCTCGTCTTCTTCGCCATTTTCGAGTGGAGAGGTGTCGTTGACGATGGAGATATGCAGACAATTTGCTTGACAGAATATAACTGTAAGCTGTGATACGTATGGGTGCAGACCTATTTGGTTTGTGACGACGAAGATGAGTCTCGTACTCTCGTCTGGTTCGGTTATGAAAAAGGTGATATCTGTTTTGAAAAAGTTGATTCTGGAAGATTTTGATTTCGCGCGTCGCATGAGAAGGGCAATTTTGTCCGATTTGGCCAAAAGGACCTCTTACATTAAAATCTTTTTTTTAGGACCGGATGAAGTAGATTCTTTTTAATTAGGACCTACGATCGAATTCCTCTTATTTTTTAAGCCCTCATCAAGGTCATTGCCTTGGTGCGATCCTATTGGGATGCCTGATTTTTCTCTTGAATTGTATTGCCAAAATTCATAGCAATAAAATGGATTTTAGCATCAAGGATCCAAGATAAATAATTTTTCTTGTAGATATCAAGAGCAATAAACTCAAGCTTCGTAAAATTCGTCATTCTTAAATTTCTAATATATGATAAATACAATAATACGAGTAACATTAAAATTAAAGAAAAAAAATATAAAAATCATGGTAGAGATAGCCTTAGAGTCACATATAGATTATAATTAACATAGAAGCATATTCTACTTAATAGTAAATAATTGACAGTGTCGGAATAATAAGATTTTTTTTTTAATTAATTTGATATCAAACTTCATCATATGACTCCTATTACCGAAACTAATAACAACATATATATACAATAATATATAATCATATAATTAGCATCAAATAAAAAAAATGGGAAGTCATGACTTACATTTTTGGTGAGTTAAAAAATTATAAAAACTTCATTTTTTTTTTTAATTATAAGTCTCTCTTGCTTCGGGAAGAGAAGAATCTCATGAACAATAAAAACTTCTAGTTTTTATTTTTAATCACTGTCTTGCTTCAGGAAGAGAGGATTTTTCATGATTAGTATAAAATTTAAAAGATTACAATTATTCTTGAAAAAAAAAATACCATAGTAAAAAAAACTATGCCCACCAAACGTAGGA
Source organism: Hamamelis virginiana (assembly GCA_017140935.1). Lineage (NCBI taxonomy): Eukaryota > Viridiplantae > Streptophyta > Magnoliopsida > Saxifragales > Hamamelidaceae > Hamamelis > Hamamelis virginiana. The sequence goes on along the minus strand of JAESVK010000355.1, from coordinate 392,682 downwards.
TCATTACCTTAAAACAAACGTATTATAAAAGTAAAAAAAATTAAAAAGTAGAAGAGATAGGAGAAGAAAATCTTATTTTGCTTGTGTATTATTCAAGGGGCCTAAGTCCTTCTTTTATAGGCTTACAAGATTAAATAGGGAGAAACAAATGGGTATAGGTTACAAGGGATAGAGGAGGTTATAAGCTTTAGAGTTAGAGGAGGTTACATAGGAAGAAGATGGGTGGTCATCCACCATATTTACAACAAGAAGCATCAGGTGCACCTTATATTAGCGCTTCTGTATATATATATATATATATATATAGGACAGGTTCCCTTGACACATATTTTTACTCCCAATTTGACACGCGGTTTGCAAAAATTTAGTGTGGGATGAGTATTTTGAGAAACTCGCCATTGGATTAGATATTCTGCTTATATAAATCATATATACAAAAAATCACATTGATCCAATGGTTACTTTTAAAAAAATATCATGGTTTTAAAATAAACTGTAAAAAACTATATGAAAATGTCAAAGTTAGTTTTTTGAAAAACCAACCATTTGATCATTGTGATATTTGGCATACGTAATGTATATAAGCAGAATATATAATCCAACAGTCAGTTTCTCAAAATACTCATCCCACGATAGGTTTTGCAAACCTCGTGTCAAATTAGGAGTAAAAATATTTGTCAAGAGAACTTGTCCCCATATATATATATATATATATATATATATATATAAAACAGTTTTTTCCAAAAATTACATAAACAAATCTACCTTATCAATATTTATGAATTTTTTTTTTTGGATAGAAATGCCCTCATGAGAAATTAAAATCATAAAAAATGCAATTAAAAAAGTAAAATATCGTACCAGATTTTTGTTTCTTTTTCAATCATGAATAATCCCCAAAAATTCAAAATAACCCAAAGATAATCCTCAATCTCCAGAAATACACATAATCCCCAATCTCCACATTATAATAGAATTTCCATTCTTGCTAACAATCCCCGACAAAAAAAAAAAAAAAAAAAAAAAAACCAACATTTATTAGACGTCACATCACCACTTTTTACCGTAATTGAATGAATTTCAGTGTTCTTTTGATAGTTTTAGGTTGAAATTGCAATTTCCTAGAATTTTAAAATCCTTAAAAATGACGGAATTCAAAATCTTAACTCTAAGCTCACATTTCAACCTAAAAAGACCAAAATACAAATACCATGTATACATGGCTCAATCAAATCCCAAAAAATAAAAAATTTCCCCCACCCAATCTCATGTTTTAACCCAAATAAACCAAAAGACAAAAATCTCAACAAGCCCCAACCTCACTTTTTGCAAATGCCGGCCGTGAATGGTGCACCGGAAAAAGACAATCGAAATTTGTGGGAATGCCGGTCATGATTGGTTCATCGAAGAAGACAATCGGAAACCCTAGAGGAACGCCGGCCTTGAATGGTGCATATCAAACCCTCCCCAAACTAGTCAGCCGCAAATTGAATGTGAGTTGTTCAAAACTCATATAACATATCCCTTTTCTCCGCAACCATTTAAAGTGGATTCAGTGCGCAACTATATTGAGAAAGCTGTAAGAGTATCTTTTACCAATTTTATATAAAAACACACGGTCATGTATGTACCAAAATTTCAGGAACCTATTAGTATAAGGCTCTAATATTAAAGTCCTATTATTATAAAACCCTAAAATTTTACTACCAAAATAACAGGCAGTTTCCACAATTTTAAATTCAGTAACAATTTGGGGTACAATTATACAAATTACAAATTCTTTGGTTTCGCATTCCCACTGCAGTTTTCAAACGTCGTCGTTTTCAACACATTTACTGATTTACCTTCACGACTCGCAAGTCGATCTGTAGATTTGCCATTCCCGCCAACACAGATCTGATTCTCACCTTCTAGCTTCGTCTTAATACGTACATATCAGAATCAGAAAAAGAAGAAGAAAAGAAGAAGACGATCGTTGCTGTAGATCTCGACGGGCTGATCTCTGTATATATTAAGGATGGTGCTGATATCGGCCGTACGGGATTACATCTCTCGGATGTTGCAGGACATCTCGGGCATGAAGGTTCTCATCCTCGATTCATAAATGGTATTCTCGTTACCTTATAATTATTCTCATCTAATCACTTGAATTTAGTCTCTGATCCACCTGTTTAATTAAGAAAATTAGTCTCCCTACTCAAAACTTGTTTTCAATTATCTTTTTTTGGTTGCCGAGAAAGCTTAGGAAAATAAAAGAATTTTTTGCATCTTCTGTCTTGCTGATGTTTTTGTATTTAGGATTTGAACAATTTAACTCAAGGAAGTCAACTACTCATATTTAGACTCAGTTGATGTTGCTTATTTGATTTGATTTTTAAAATTAAGAGTCGAAATTTTGAATTCTTTTTCTTTCCGTTTTCTATGGTTTCTCAACAACCAAACAGAACCTTTAAATAATTTCAGAATATCTAAAATTACTGCTTCCAACTCAAAACTCGTTTTCATTTCTGAATATATAAACTTACTGCTTCAATTATCATCCTCTTGCTTGCCGAGGAAACCTAGGAAAGAAAGGAAAGTTTTGACCTCTTCTGTTTTGCTGATGTTTTTGTGTTTAGAATTGAAAAAAATAAAAAAAAAAAAAAAAAAAAAAAAATTGAACCTCAAGTAAGCCAATTATTTATATTTAGACTCAGTTGATGGAGCTTATATTTTATTTTATTTTTAAATTTAAGATTCGGAATTAAGCAACCAAACAGAGCCTTCAGATAATTTCAGAATGTCTAAATCACCTGTTATAACAAATACTTGATTTTGCTGAAACTTGTTTTTTGATTGTTGTACTTTGGTAATGTTTACGATTTAAAAATTCCTTTTCTTTCTCTTTTGTTTTTGGGAGCGAAAAATCAAAATAAATTTTCTTTCAAGATCAATTTATGTACTTCCAAAATGTTAACCAAATTGATGCCTTCAAATTTGAACATATTAGAATTCAAACTAAATAGATTTGTCAACGTTGTCATGGTTCACATGACTGATCAAAATGTGGTTTTGGCGATGGATGTATTGTTTTGTTTACTTGAGATGTAGCTTAGTATTGTGAGTGTTGGGTATTCTCAGTCAGAGCTTCTTCAGAAGGAAGTGTTTTTGGTAGAATTGGTAGACTCAATTTGCAGGTCGAAGGAATCAATGTTACATCTCAAAGCGGTTTTTTTCTTCGCCCAACATCAAATATTCAGTATATGTGACGTGAGCTGGCTAGTCCTAGATTTGGAGAATATCACCTATGTAAGTTCTACTGTTATGGGAATATGAGAGAAGTTATAATGTAATTTTATTGTGAGAAGGCTAGTCATATATTTCTAATTTTTGCTAGAATTTATCATGAACTATTGACTCAAAGCCCCTATTCTACATCATGCTGAAATATACAGATTTTTCCAACTTATTGAAAGATACCCGGATTCATATTTTGGCTGATTCTGATGAACATGAAGTTGTCCAGCAAGTTCAGGTACATATGCATTTACTAAGAGTGTATCACCTTTTGTTTTGGATAATTTTATTGGCTTTTAATCTTATGAATCCAGTCGTTAAGAACTAATTTAGAATTTTGTGCATGTTTGATTTATTATGATTAATTGTCGTTTAAGATATCTGCAATAAGTTTGTAATATCAAGTGAAAGTCATTGTTTTTGCGTGGTTTATGTGGGTTTACGTTCATTGTCAAATTCTCTGTCTGGCACGTAACTAGATGCACCTTGAGGATTACACTTCCTATTTGTGTGGTGAAGTTCTTTTAATTAATTTTTTGATGTAGTTTTGAGGATTACACTCTTATTTTTTGTCCAGGTTATAGATTAGGCATTTGATATGATTGTTCTTTTTATTTTGCAGGAATTCTATGCAGACTTCATTGCAATTGATCCTTATCATTTCACTTTGAATATGCCATCAAATCATCTTTACATGCTACCAGCAGTTGTTGATCCTTCAAATTTGCAGCGCTTTTGTGATCGAATTGTTGATGGTATTGCAGCAATTTTCTTAGCGTTAAAGCGGTGACCTGTCATTCAATATCAAAGGACTTCCAATATTGCAAAAAGGATTGCACAGGAAATCGCGGTGAGCAAAATCATGAATTGCTAAATGCTACATGAATTCAGATCCATAAAGGCTGTCCAATATTGCCCTGAATGTACTGTCATAAGAAAGTTTTTTTTTTTTTTTTTTTATTAAATCCTATTTAACAGAAGCTGATGTACCAGCAAGAAAGTGGTTTCTTTGATTTCAGCCGAATGGAAGTTTCTCCTTTGTTGCTAGTAGTTGATAGGAGGGATGACCCTGTCACTCCATTGCTGAATCAGTGGACTTATCAGGTACTCATAGGTTGTCACTATAATTTTTTTTTTTCGGGGTTTCAAGGGACAGGATCAAACCCGTGATCTTGCCAATCATGTGGTTCCTCTGTATTGGGAAGACCTATTACATTGTCATTATGTCCTCTGTATTGGAGAGACCTATTACATTGGCATTATGTTACATAGGTTGTCAATGATTAACATAAATGTAGCTCATTACTTTCTGTAGGCAATGGTTCACAGGTTGATAGGTATTGAAGACAACAAAGTAAATTTGGCAAACATTGGCAAACTTCCGAAGGAACAGCAGGTTTTATTGTATTTCTTCTGTATTATATATTTGCACTAAAATACTGTGCACTGGTAATGAATTATCTTTGAACAATTCATGCTTGCAGGAAGTTGTCCTATCCTCAGAACAAGATTCCTTTTTTAAAGCTAACATATATGAGAATTTTGGAGATATTGGAATGAATATAAGAGGATGGTTGATGAATTTCAGCAGGTTGCAAAAGGCAACCAGAACATCCAGACAGTAGGTTCGTATGAGGCAAATTTGAAAAAGCTTCAGTCCACGAGATATGTATTGTAGCTAATATTGTAAGTCAGTGGCTAAAGATAGA
>JAESVK010000355.1:334706-362697 GCA_017140935.1 Hamamelis virginiana | reverse complement strand
ACATATTCTTTAACATTGGACAATTCCGCTTATCATGAGAATCTCCAACTTTTCCCACATGTCCACAGACGACACATTTCTTTCTTAGTTCTTTAGCACTCTCTTTGCCTCCCTTTAGGCGTTTTCCACATTCGTTTGGCCTGCATTTGTTCGGCTCAATCAACATTGGTCCTTGAGGAGTGTTGGATTGACATGGCTGAGGAACCTCATTGTTATTCATACTACTTGACACGAGTTCACCATGGTAGGAATTCAATAACATTTCCAACTTAAGGGTTTTCTCCTCACTAAGAAGAGCTTTATCAAACCACATTTCCAAACAGTTGATACAATCGGTTATGTTTCACTAACAATGACTTATCAACAGTATCTTTTAATTCAACACACTCACATCTACTACCCTTACTGATTTTGCTGTCTTACCCCATCTACTCAGGATATACTTCTTAGGTAATGTACGTTGTCAATTGTTTTTTGAAAATTAAATAATACAACACATGTCTGCATGGAATGCCCTCCCACTCAAACTTCTTACAGCTACAATCTCCCGTACCTTATCCTCGACTCATTTGCATTTTGAACTAGGAAGGAAATGTGCCGTCTGTGGACATGTGGGAAAAGTTGGAGATTCTCATGATAAGCGGAATTGTCCAAATCTGACAATTAAAGCCCTAAATCTGACAATTAATCCCCACAAAAAAAAAAAGCCCAAACTTACCAATTAGGTGGCTTCGTGTTGGTCCTTCCTTCAAAAGTGCAGCTGAAGCAAGCTTTTCGATGATGGCTGGTCCTTCCTTGAGCATCAATGGTGGCTTGCGATTGTGAGAAATTAGGGCCAAGGGGTCAACTGGGTATTAATGCCATTTTGTGAGGTGTAAAGCAAGCATTTTTGTGAAGCAAGTTGGTCCTTCCTTCAAAATTGCAGCTGAAGCAAGCTAATCGATGATGGCTGCTCCTTCCATGGCCATCAATGGTGGCTTCTAATTGTGAGAAGTGAGAAGGAAGGTGGCTTGCGACTGTGAAAAGTGAGATGGAAGGAAGGGATCCGGGTCCTTTTTGTTTTGCTCTGTGAAATGTAAAACCCCTTTTTTTGTGATTTGCATCGAGTCAGCTTTAATTGGACCGGGTTTAGCATTGCAATGGCTTGCGACCGTTGATTTCAATTAATTGAATCGGATGGCCATCAATCCACGTCCGCACATTTCTTATTTCCGCACGTCCCTATAAGAAACTAACTAACTAACTAACTAACTAACTATATATATATATATTCTTCCTTTCTACTCTCCTTATATAGAAAAACAATAATGACTTCAAATTAAGCTAGGGTTGAAATACTCTTATTATCAGCCTTTTCTCCACTCCCTCCCAACAACTAATTTATGAAAATGATGGGACAAGCCAACCTTAATGCCACTTGATGAATGCTCACAACCCCAAAATTTTAACGTACAAAATAAAAAATTTAAAAATTAAAAATTAAAAAATGGACAGATGTTCAGGTTCTTCTAGAAGTGAATTTCTTTAAGGAGTTTTGGTGTGGATGTGGATGATCCACCATTTCATCCAGCTTTGCTACACACCTTGTTTTCTTGTTACTTTTATTTTAAAATTTTAATTTTTTTTATGGTACCTTTCAAGCTGGGGCCATGAACCCAAAATAGTATAAAATGCTTATGTAGAGGATTTATGGGTATATAATAATAATAATAAAAAATGTACCCCTTTTTTGTATGATAAGTTGGATAGGCATTTTGACCAGTGATAAGTTGAAGTTGTTATAGGTATCTTACGAACTAATATAATGAAATATAACTTAATTTCTAGCTGTATAGTTACATCCAACTTGAATACCTAGGGTACCAACCACAGATATTTATCATAGACCATTGTTAAAATTTTATGCAGATATGAATATCCAGTTAACAGAGCACAATGTCAATTGTGATTCTGATTTTGTCACAATCAAGCTCTTTGATCAAGAGAGTATTGAGAGACATTTATCAGAAGGATATAAATATTTGCATATCGGACTTGTCCAAGTTGCTGCTCAACCCATGGGAAGAGAAGGCATGGACTTGTCAGTTGTTATGGTCTTGAGAGACTGCAGATGGTTAAATTTTGATAAAAGTATGCTAGGAGGTATACAGTCAGGATTACATGATGGTCCAGTATATTTTAATTGTTTTCCGAATTACTGTGTTAGTTTGGAAGATAAAAATATAATGGAAGTTTTAACTGTTAATGTTAAAATTCATAATCCTTAGATCCTTCCAGGATCATTACCTGTTACCATCAGATCTAGGATACAGTATAAAGTGTATAACACCCATTTGAGTCATAGAGCAAGAGTAAGTTCTCATAACGGTGAAACTCTTATGATTCAAACAAATGTTAGGAATAAAAAAGAGATAATACATCCTAGGAAGATTCTTTGGCATGAGCTTGCCATTCCTGACGAATGGAGACTCCCAAAGATAATGCCTAAGATAGAAGTTAAACAACCAGAAGAAGATAATTCTTCTACAAATGTTCAAAAATTAACTGAATATGATGATGGAAGTGTTGGGATAAAGTTTTCCAATGATAGAAGAAATTCTTTCAGACTTCTTATGAAACCTGAAAAATGAACTTTTGAGACAGCCTTTAGAGCTTCCTGCTCTTCTGTCCCAACTAGGATATTTGAATATAAAACTACTGAACCAGATTTAGTAGGAGTTAAAAATTCAAATATGCCTAGACCTTTCTATACAACAGAACCAAAGGATTCAGTTCACTCTGATTCAGAGACACAAGAGACACCTCCAATGTCTCCCACACAGTCTCAAATGGATCCTCAACTCTGTGTTATAGAAAAGGAGTTCACAATAGATAAAGTGTTTTTGAGAAAAGATTTTTATTGCGAAAGCAATAAGAAACCAAAAGAATGGTTTTTTAAAACATTTGACAAACCCCAAAGAGATAAAATTCAAGAGGAATATTATGCTTGTATGAATAAACATAAAACCCATATCTATTTCTTTACATGGTTTGAAATTTATGCTGAACAAAATTCAGTAGAATTTCCGTTTGTTAAAGAAATAAATATGGCAGGTAAAAACACTACTCTCTGGAAGACTGCTCAAAATACCCATAAGGAGTCAATCCACCCTCCAATGGAAAATTTTGAGATAAGTCACAGAAATAGTGTTCTTACAGCTTCTCCATTTAAGACTTCAGAAAATCCTTCTACAAATAGGAATTTTCAAAGGATTATGGAGCAGAATAATTTTTCAAATCAAACGTTAAAAACTATTGGTGATTAGTTATCCAGTGTTGAAAACCTTGTCCAGAAGGAGAAAATTACTCCTGACAAAGCTGATGAAACACCAATATTTAAACCTCATGAAATATCTAAAAAACACTCCCAACAGTTGTCTAAAACTGTGTTTTCTGAGATAGAAAAAAGGCTTGAAATCTTGGCAGAAGTAGGCACTAGAATTATTCCAGATACTCCTGAAACTTCTAGAAAGACTATTGCTGTCATAGAGAAAGCTGAGCCTGAATCTGATGATGAAGTATCACAGATTGAAGCAGCTTTAAATGCGTTAAATTCTAGTATAACTTCAAATAGACCTTTAAGGAATTTTTATCCTAGACCAACATATCCAGATATGCAGATGGAGGAAAGAGGAACCTTCCACCAAGCTACATATCATGGAGGTACCATCTATGAATGGAACATAGATGGAATGACTGAATATCACATAATCAACTACCTACAGGAAATGACTATGTTTTGCACAGCATATAAATCAAAGTCTCCTGAAGTATGTGATCATGCAGTGGCTTCAGCATTGATTGCTGGATTTACTGGTCAGTTAAAGAGTTGGTGGGATAATTATCTTTCAGCTACTGAAAGAACAAACATTCAAAATGCTGTTAAAACTGATAACACTGGCACAGTCATAAAGACTGAAGATGATGAAGAGATTGAGGATGCTGTGGCTACTCTTATCTTTGCCATTGCCAAACATTTTATTGGAGATCCCTCCAAGATCAAAGATAGATCTGCTGATTTGTTAACCAACTTGAAGTGTCCAAAACTTCAAGATTTCAGATGGTACAAAGATATGTTTCTCACCAAAGTTTTGATGAGAAATGATTGTAATCAACCATTCTGGAAAGAGAAATTTATTTCTGGGTTACCAAATTTATTTGCAGAAAAAATTAGGATAAAACTTGGGGAAAAACATGATGGAATGATTCCTTATGATAAGCTTACTTATGGTGACATAGTAAGTACTATCCAACAGGAAGGTATTTCATTATGTAATGATTTTAAGTTAAAACAGCAGATGAAGAACGAAAAAATGGAAAGTAGAAAAGAACTGGGATCATTCTGTGAACAGTTTGGATTCACTTCCATTAAACCTGCTCCATCAAAAACAGGTAAAAAACATGCTAAAAAGGTTGCTCATTCTAGTAATAAATCTAGTAATAACCAAGGTTATAATAGAAGATGTAATACTAAAAAGAGTTCTAGAACTAGTAATTCTAGGAAGAATAATAGTAATAAGGGCAAAGGTAAATGAATTGAACATTGGCTTCAACCACCGTCAAGTTCAAAACCTTCATCTTCAAATACTAATGGTCCTAATAAAAAGCCAGGTGTTTGCTATAAGTGTGGCAGATTTGGACATTATTCCAAAGCATGCCCCATGAAGGCAAAAATTAATGAGCTTAATGTTAGTGATCAATTTAAGAAAATTTTAATGGATATTCTTCTTGTTTCTGATGAGTCAGAAATCATTTATGAGGAAGAAGAAGAAGGTCTTCAAGTTGATGAAATTGCTTCATCAAATGAAGAATCTACTTCTGAATCAGAAGAAGAAGAAGAAAATTGTAAACAGGATTGTAAATGTATCAATGTCATAACTAGAGAACAAACAGTTCTCTTTGATGCTATTGACAAGATATCAGATCCTAGTGTACAAATGGAATTTTTGTTAAAACTTAAAGATAGTTTAACTGATAAACCTAAGGCACAGAGTTCAAATAAAGTTTATAATCTCAGTGAGATTTTACAAAGATTTGAACCAAAAGAGAATAAAGAAATAACTATCCAAGATTTAAAACGTGAAGTTAATCAACTAAAAGTTGAGATCAAAGACCTTAAGACTAATATGGATAGTGATATTAGTAGACTTAAAACTCAGGTGAGCTTACTTCTTTTAAAACAAAAGAAAGATGCTAGTTCATCTAGTGAAACGTCTACTAATAAATCTATTGCTGATGATGATCAAATTAATGAAGCCGCTTTGTTATCTCCTGAAGAAGAAGATGGCTTTATTAATTTCACAGCAGAAGATGGATTTATCAATCTGTTAACAAGAGTAACATTTCAGAAAAGGAATGTTAGGTTAACTATCACTATCAACAAAGAGTATAAACTTGATATTATTGCATTAATTGATTCTGGTGCTGATCTTAATTGTATTCAGGAAGGACTTGTTCCTACTAAATACTTTGAGAAAACATTAGAAGAACTGGGTACAGCCAGTGGTGCAAGGTTAAATATCAAGTATAAATTATCTAATGCTCATGTTTGCAATAATGGTATCTGTTTTAAGACTCCATTTATTCTTGTTAAAGATTTAAGGCAAAGTGTGATTCTTGGAACACCTTTCCTAAATCTTCTCAATCCTTTTAAGGTTGATGATCAAGGAATTACTGCAAACATAAAAGATAAGGAGGTATTCTTTCATTTTATATCTCCACCTATAGATAAAAATATTAACATTTTAAGAGATACTTCTATATTTCCAGAGATCAATATGATTCAAAGAAAGGAAAATCATCTTTTCTTTCTTAAAAAGGTAATAAAGCACAAACAGATAGAACATCAATTAACAAATTGGAAATTGCAACAGTCTATTCAAGAATTCAAAAAGAAACTTGAATCAGAAGTTTGCTCTGACTTTCCTAATGCATTTTGGGAAAGAAAGAAGTATATTGTAAGGCTTCCTTACAATACTGATTTCCAAGAACATATGATACCAACAAAAACTCGTCCCATTCAGATGAATGCAGAGCTTTTAGAACATTGTAAAATTGAGATACAGGATCTGATCAACAAGAAGTTGATTAGAAAGAGTAAATCTCATTGGAGTTGTGCTGCCTTTTATGTTCAGAAAAATGCTGAACTTGAAAGAGGAACTCCAAGACTTGTTATTAATTATAAACTGTTAAATGATGCTTTGCAATGGATAAGATATCCATTACCAAACAAACAAGACTTAATCACAAGGTTAAGCAATGCTACCATCTTCTCAAAATTTGATATGAAATCTGGATTTTGGCAGATTCAGATAGATGAACAAGATAGATATAAAATAGCTTTCACTGTCCCTTTTGGACATTTTGAATGGAATGTTATGCCTTTTGGTTTAAAGAATGCTCCTTCAGAGTATTAGAATATAATGAATGATATATTCACACCATATTCAAATTTTACCATTGTTTATATTGATGATGTTTTGATTTTCTCTACATCCATTGATCAACACTGGAAGCATTTGAATATATTCTTTAAAACCATTAAGCATAATGGATTAGTCTTGTCATTATCTAAGATATCTCTTTTTCAGTCCAAGATTAGGTTCTTAGGACACCATCTTCATCAGGGAACTATCATTCCTATAGAAAGGTCTATAGAATTTGCTAGTAAATTCCCAGATGTCATTGTTAACAAAACCCAGTTACAGAGATTTCTTGGAAGTCTCAATTATATCTCGGATTTCTTCCCAAATCTGAGTCAGTTATGTGCCCCTCTTAGGAAGAGACTTAGAAAGAATCCTCCTGAGTGGAATGATGAGATGACCAGAGTGGTCAAGATTATCAAGGACAAGGCTTAACGCCTCTCATGTCTTAACATAGCAGATCCCTTAGCTTTTAAGATAGTCCAAACAGATGCCTCAGGTATAGGGTTTGGAGGGATCCTGTTACAGAGAGATGAAAATAACAAAGAAAAGATAGTAAGATATCATTCAGGAACTTGGAATCCTGCCCAGCAAAATTATTCTACTATAAAACAAGAAGTTTTAAGCATAGTTTTGTGCATAAATAAATTTCAAAGCGATTTGCTAAACAAAAAATTTTTGGTTAGAGTTGACTGCAAATCTGCTAAAGAAGTTTTACAAAAAGATGTTAAAAATCTTGCATCAAAACATATTTTTGCTAGATGGCAAGCTGTATTATCTATTTTTGAATTTGATATTGAATATATTAAAGGAGAATCAAATTCTGTCCCTGATTTTCTTACCCGGGAATTCTTACAAGGTATCAATGGCTCCAAAGAAGGATAAGGGCAAAGCCCCTTCAGTATCCTCCTCAGTTAAAGGGCATCAGGCCCACCATGTTAAAGGGCATCAGGCCCAACCAGATAATTTCTGGCATCCTGCCAAAGATATTCCTATTGGACCTATGGTTCGATCCAAAGAATCATATGTTGTTAAAGATAAACCATCTTGGGCTTCAATAGCAGAAGATGATGATAAATGTTTATCAGAGCTTGCTCTTCAAAATCCATTTGAAGTTCTATCTTCTGATTATCAAAAGGCTATCAAACAAAGTCAGAATGCATTTCCGGCTCTGACAAAAACATTTTCTGATTCAGTTAAAACTGTGGTAGCTTCAAGCTCCACTCCTGTTAAATCAAAGTTTATTGAGAAGCCTCAAAAGCTTCACATTTTTGCTATTGAAAAAGAATTGGTTAAATTTCAAAAAGAACCAATTAAGTTAGCTCAGATAATGTTTGGTGATGATTATCAGTTTCCTTCTTCAACCCCTGAGAAAACTCAGGAATTTTATGAATTCATTTTAGTGGATTCTGATTCTGTATCATTTAAACATTATCCAGATGTTAAAGATCCATCTCAAGTTAATCATACCACTTGCAAAATAACCAATGTTATTTCTTTATCTAGATGGGGAGCTTCTCCTTATCTTTATAAGAAATTTTCTCATCATTATAACCCTCCAGGTTATAATTATTGGGATTATCAGCAAGCTTGGTATAATGCCTTTTATTTTCAGAATAAAGATCACCGTCATTCATGGATTATCTTATTTGATAAGGCATTCTCTTTTGATATCCCTTTTTGGTTTCTGCATTGGTGGAACCATTTCGGACCAACCCAAGATATCTTTCCTAAACCTGTTCTTGATGGATATTCTATCTTTCAAGAAAAGATTTATGTTCCTCCAAGCCTCCAAGGATATCCTAAATTGTTAATGTTTTTTGGACAATTTGGTTTAGCCTGGATTTTTTATTGGAAATATGAGATAACACCTTCAGGTATTCTTCCTAATTTGAGTAGATCTTTCCATATCAAATGGTGGGATGGTTTCTCTCATAAGGATGTCACAGATAAAACATTTATTGAATGGTTCCAGAAAAGGCCTGGTACTTCCAGTATTGGCCTTGGAGAACAATCAAAGTTGTTAATGGGTAAGAATAAGATTGTCCAGAATATGATAACAGCTCCTACAACATCTAAAAAGGATTTGTTGAAGTAGTTAGAAGCAGCAATTTCTTCTACCAAAGAAGAAATTTCAGATAAAGAAAGTGAGGAATCTTCCTCTCCAGATATTGATTATGCCCAGGAGAATGAAGACGATTGCTTCGGTATCTTCTCTCCTATCAGATAAAATGAGAATCTTTATTTTCGGTACAAAGACCTCGCAGATATCAAGGTTATCAGCATCCAATGCACCTTTCGGAGCCTCGAGATGCTCCTGGCAATAATTTTTGGGTAAAAACAATAGTGCTACAGTAAAAGTAATTTTACTATTCACTATTCACAGGTTAAAGCAGTCAAAAGGATAACAGTGCAGCAGACAGTCATTATGAGTTCACATGATGGCTTTGGTTAAAGAAGACCTTATCAAGTCTATAAAAGGATCATTTGTAATCGTTAGAAGGCAGAGTTTGTTTTTGGGTTTCATTTGTTAGACTCCCATTTCCTCTCAGCCTTGTTATCCCTCCTCCATCCTCAGATAATTCTCCATATTGTAATTTTGGTTATCAAAGCTATCAGGCCGCTTGATCGGTCATATCTTTTGTAAGTTTGTTATCTTTGTTATTCTTCAATTATATAAATCAATTTCAGTTATATTATATTTGTTTTCTTTTATGCATATCAATTGTTTTACTGTTATTGGGCGTATATATATATATATATATATATATATATATATATATATATATATATATATATGGTTCATACAAAAACTTCTGCTGAAGATTAAATTAAACTAATCATGTAGATAATAATGGTACGAGAAAAAATTTAAGGGTGTGAATGCATTAGATTCCTTTGGTTAAAACAATCGAAAGAGACAATGAATAATACACTTTTTTACGACAATAAACTAACGAGATAATTGTATTAATTAACACCGACCAGACCTTGACTTTTTAATGTATATATTGCAAAATGAAATGGTAATGCATGTCATGCATATGAAAAATCACAATGATCCAATGGTTGGTTTTTGAAAAATATCACTATGAAAAACTATAACTTTTTTATTCGTCAAAATGTATCCCACCATTTTTCACATCCAAAATGTGTTAGCTAGATGTTGAATTACTTGTTTCTCACATATGCACAATGATTTTCAAATATCTTTAATAGTATACAAGCAAAGACATAGGCATGTCGCATGCCAATGAGTAGCCATTCTACCTTCATGTAAAAGGTAATTGGTAGTTCAACCCAGCTAGGGTTTTGTGCCTTTTTTTTTTTTTTTCGATAATTGGGGTTTTGGGGTTTAAACAAGTCTAACCTTGAATCATCTAATTTGTAGATTTAGGCACCATATGGATTAGTTTTACCTAAAATTACTTTTTGAATAATTATGTCTTTATATATCATTTTTAGAATTAATGATATAAGTCCAAATTATGTATTCAAATATCAAAAATTTCATATTAGAAGTAATTGTGGTCAATGCTAACCTAATCCTACGGTTAAAAAGCCAAGAATATTCTAACAAATGATTTTTTTATACTAAAAGTTACTTTGGCCAAAGCTGGCATCAACCTAGCTTACTATTAATGAAAGGCCTAGAAATTTCTAATAAATTAGAGCATCTCCAAATGGGAAGTTTTCATTCGGCCTTCGATGTTCATATTTGGGAGAACTATAGAGCCAAAATGGGACCTTCTCCCATATTCGGCACTACTATATTCCAATGGGGAGCTCCCATTCTTGACTCTATTGTATTCCAATGGGCTTTAAATTGGAGGAAAGTATGATAGAGGGTATTTGGGAGGATATGACAACTGCCAAATAATTTCCCAAATATGGGAGGCATTGGTCCCATTGCCAAATAATTTCCCAAATATGGGAGGCATTGGTCCTATTGCCAAATTTGGGAGCCGCGCCATAGATGGCATTCCATTGAAGCACCTTTTTTTTTTTTTTTTTCATATCTCCCAAATTTGAAATGGCAATCCCAAATAGAAGTCCATTAGAGATGCTCTTATTTGGTATATTTCTTCGTAAATTTTTTATGTTTGTCTATATATTTAACAACTGTGTCTCTTTATCTAGTCATGGCCACAGCCAACAAATGAAGGACATTCAGTGTTCTTGGCAAGTTTGCAAGTTTATGTTCTAGATGCATATTCATAAATTCATTTTCAAATCAAAACCCTTATGACATACTGTTGGTAAATGATACTATGAACCAAATTGTTTCACTAACAACATTTATAAGGCCATATATATATATATGCCCATTTGTTAATATTAGGATATGTTTGGGGTAATGATAGATTTCTTTAAGTGAAAAATTATTTGCCCCCACATGGACAAAATCTTGGTTCCGCCCTTGATACTGATTAGATCGATCGGGACTATATATATATATACAGAGATGCTATTATCAGGTCAACTCAATATGGCCAGTTTTGAGATGAAATTTTGTAAAATCGATCGTTGGATTAGTTACCCATCTTTTGTATGTCATGGCTGCAAAAAATCTCAGTGATCCGACTATTGGCTTTTTAAAAACCTGGCTGTAGAAAAATAGTGATATTTTGAAAAATAAATAAGTTGCATATTTTCAAGATGTCATTTTTCAAAAACCAATTGTTGGATCACTGTGATTTTTTGCAAGCATGATATACAGAAGATATTTATCTAATCTAACAGCCGGTTTTACAAAATCTCTTCTAAAACTATCCATATGGAGGTGACCTGGCGCAACTTCTTTCTAAAAAAATAGCTTTGCGTCAGCTTGACCTGATAATAGCAATTATGTATATACATATATAGTGGTTTAGCTAGTAAATCAAAATCAATGCACACTACTTAACACTTCTTCGTAAATAATTAATAGGCATAATATCTGAAGGAAAATTTGACATCAAATATTATTCCCTTCTATATGATGTAATAATATTAATACAATCCTTATCCAAACTATAAATACTCTAAGAACACCTTTTATATTAAGGTTATATACATGTACCGACGTACTATTAATTGTTAGCTAAGCATCTCCTTCAATACAATTTCTTGTATAATTTAGATCATTAGCAAAATAAGTCCATTCCTAGGAGCAATCATTTCTATACATGGCAGAATAATATTGTCTTCGCGCAAAACCCGTTCATTTGGATAGCAATAGGTTTATCCATGTGATTTCTAAGAATCAAACCGGCTCGTTCAGATGTGGATATTTATTTAGAGAATAATAGTAACTATTTTAGAAATAAATTGTTACCATATGTGGGAGCTCAAGCTTCACCTCATAAGAAGGAAAATGACTTGCCTTATAAACGTTTTCTCCTTTTAAAACACTCGGTTAATTCTATGGATTAATGGGAATTATTTTCAAATAGGAAAATACAACTTATCGCTTACCATTTATATCGTACACTAATGCCTTTAAGACTTTCATATTAGGCAATAAAATTGACAGGGTGTATAGCATTACCATTTATATCGTACATTAATGCCATTATGACTTCCATATTAGGCAGTAAAATTGACAGGGTGTATTGCATTAATTATTCTTTCCATATTAACATTTGTTTGCCTTCCATCTCTTCTATAAATAAATGGATATGGATAGAGAGTGATATTGTAGGGTGTTTGAGAGAGTTTGGGTTTTCTGTAAGTGTTGAGTGGATTACGCCATCATGGCTTTGAAAGTGATATCAATGCCGCGCTAGTCATATTGTTTATTTGTACAAGAAATTTTTGCAGCAAGACTAAGGCTATGACTAGTATTTCAAAGGAAGATGATTTGGAATTGGAAAGACAGCTCAAAATTCTCAATAAGCCACCCATCAAGACTATTTAGGTATTGTGTGCAAATATACATATACTCCAAATAATCAAAGGTGGTTAGAGCTTTTGGTATTATTGGGTATTCCATAAAATTTGAAATTTAACGTTATGTTTTATATATCATTTAACCCTGAAAATCTATAATGGCCACTGGAAAAAAAAATGGAAGCATCGATCATATAATAATCATGTGGTGTAAGGGTATTTAACAACTGTGTCTATTTATCTAGTTATGGCCACAGCCAACAAAGAAAGGACATTCGGTGTTCTTGGCAAGTTTGCAAGTTTTTGTTCTAGACGCATATTCATAAATTAATTTTCAAATCACAACCCTTTTGACATACTGTTGGTAAATGATACTATGAACCAAATTGTTTCACTAACAACATTAATTTATAATGCCGGATGTTTTTGTTTTAAAGACTAAGGTGGGCGATATCATTGATTGTGTTGACATCAATAAACAACCAGCACTTGATCATTCTTCGCTCAAGACTCATAAAGTGCAGGTAATTTTTTTTTTTTTGGGCCAATCAAGACACAAAGTGCAGATATTATATATTATAGAGTAATACTAGCTGGACCAAGTTTTAGACCAAATTTTTTAAATCAAATGTTGTTGCAGTATAACTGAATTTCTATTTAATTTTGTGCACTTCAAAAATGCACGAAAGTAGATGAAATATTTTGCTGCCGCATCGTTTGGTTTAAAAAATTTGGTACAAGATTTGGTCCATTTACCATTTTTCATTATTATTTATGTATCTTTTATTTATAAATTCCATACTCACTATTTTGAAAAGAAAATAAATTACTAGATAATTTAGTTTGCCTATATGGATCTAATCATATTAATTAAGCACATTTTCTACTTACAATGGCGTGCTTACAGTTGAGACCGAATTCATTTCCTGCTATGGCTAGCATGCCAAAAACTTCACCAGGAGCAAAGTCTTTACGGCTGAGGTCCAAAAGGGAGGTGCGCCCTTCTGGAACAGTACCCATAAAGCGAACTAGTAAGGAAGATTTAATAAGGGTTAGATCCCTTTCAATTCCTAATATTGGCCAACAAGCTAGCTACCCTGGTGATCAACATGTACGTAATCGCCTCTCTCTCTCTCTCTCTCTCTCTCTCTCTCTCTCTCCCCAATGGGAGTGGAGATCATCCGTCTCACTTATATGACCCATTTTCCAATATCTTCTAACAGAAGTCTACGTTGAAAAACCAATCATAGGTATTTTTTTATAAATGAGTTTTTTAAGGTGGACTTTTGTGAGAGAGAACAATAAAATGGACCATATAAAAATATATGGGACAGATAATTAATCTCCGCTAGTCCAATTAATGGATTCCATTAACTTTTACAATCTTTAAATGCTTGTACGTGTATGGTACTCAGATAGTTGCGGTAAGGATGAAAGAAGATATGACATACTTGTGGACACCCCATTTTTACCAATTATTTCTACCATATGTTCATGCAAATGATTAACTAGAATAGCTGATCATTTGGTGAGGAATTGGCTTTGTAAAGACCAAATTGCCCAAATTGCCCTTTTCTGAGGAAAATGACAATTCGTTATTTCATGTATACATTTGGATTGGAATCAACCCATTTGTATTACATTTGACTTTTGAAGTGTTTTAGAACATCCCTGTAAATTTTCATGGCATTCTGATGAGAGCTCGATAGGTAATTAGGGTTTTTGCGACTTGAGGGGCATTTTCGTCCTTTTTCTCGTATAATTTCCGAATGACTTCCGAATTCGAAACAGATTGTTTCATTGAGTTTATATGGATGTGTGGAGTGTATTTGGAGTGCCAATTGAACTTTTGAATGGTTGGGATAGATTCGCCCAAAATCGATCCCACGGGTAAGAATGAGCTGAATTAGGGTTTCGGTCAAATTGACCGTGAATTGATCATTTTCACCAAAATTAAAGATTTTCAAAACATGTTTCCAAATACTAATTTCATATTAAAACCATGTTTTTAGAAGTGGTGCAAGCTTAATTGATCAATTTTACAAAACAAGGAATGGTCATATGACCAATTTTGGCACAACCGGGTCAATTGGCTAGCTTTTTGCTAAAACCCTTGACCATGGTCAAGTCTTTTTAACCCAAAAACTTTTTAAAAATGTGAAGGATCAAAACACGGTCGTTTTGAGCCCTGAACCATCGAATTTGAATGAGATTTGACCAAAATTTGGCCAAAATATGAAATCCCATTGAAAATGGGACAAAATTTGGGAAGTCACTACGGTGACCGTCCTAGCTAGGACGGCCAACCGTCCAGCCCAGGACGGCCAGCCGTCCAGGCTAGGATGGTCACCAGGATGGTCGACCCCATTTTTCTTTTTTGGAAGTGTTCACCTATTTTGGCCGATTTGATTTGATTTTTTTGGGATGAATTCGAAGGGTTTCAGCTTTCAAACCCTAGGGAGACTCATTCTAAGCCCTAGGATTGTTTTTAGATGGATTAATCCTAACCATTCAAAGTTTTAAACCCTAGCTCTATATATGCTTCATTATAGAGTTAGAGAGAAAGGTTCACAAAAGAGAGAGAGAATTCTAGGGTTTTGAGAAGGAGGCTACAGATCTAGTTCTTCATTCTTACACCATTGAAGGAGGGAACTAAGGTGGAGAAGGAAGGAGAAGGACTCAAAGCTTGGAATTTGAAGGAGGTTTGCAAAGAAGAAAGAAGAGAGGTAAATCCTCCATACAAACATTTGTATGAGTTTATTATGCATGTTAGAATAGGTTTCATTCTTTTTCTTATTTATGTTAGTATGCATGATTAGGATTAGTTTTTTTTTTATGATTTTATGTGAGTATGCATGATTAGGGTTAGTATTGCTATGATTTTGTATGAGTATGCATGATTAGGGTTAGCTTTGTTGTTATTTTATGTTAGTATGCATGTTTAGGGTTCGTTAGTTTTATTTATGATTTTATGTTAGGATGCATGCCTAGGGTTAATTAGTTTTATTATAATTTTATGTTAGTATGCATGACTAGGGTTAGTTCTATTTGTGATTTTATGTATGTCTAGGGTTATTGTTGTTTTGTTATGATTTTATGTATATATGCATGTTAGGGTTGGTTTTCTTGTTATTTTATGTGTGCATGCATGATTAGAAGTAGTTTTATCATTGTTTTATATGAATATGCATGATTAGGGTTAGTTTTATTATGATTATATGTTTAGCAAGCATGTTAGGATATTTTCCATTATGATTTTATGTGATTAGATGTGTTTAGGATTAGTTTTGTTATTATTTTATGCTAGTAATCATGTTTAGGATGAGTTTTTTTCATTATTTTATGTGTAAGCATGTTTAGAATAAATGTTGATATGTTCATATTGTTATTTGAATCTCTTAATGTTTGATTGATGGTATTAATGATGATATGAATGTGTTAATATGTTATTCTTGATATGTGATGAGTCATGAGTCAATTTTTTATGCTTTTTATGATTATTTGAACACTTGATATCGATTTGATGGATTGAATGTATAAATTATGTACGAGGGAGCGTGCGAAGGTAAGATCCTCCCCTTGTGTTTAAAATAATTGTTTAAAGCATGTTTATTGTTAGTTTTTTTATACGTTTTGCATGGTAATTTAGTAAAGCATGTTAGATTGTATGCTAGGGTGTTTATTTGTCATTTTTCATGGATTAATAGTGTTTTTTAGGCTATTTCGAACATGTATTCAAATATGTCCAGATTTGAATATATGTTTTAAAGTGGTTTAATTAACATTTTTAAGCCATATTTTTGCATGATTTTTATAGTATTTTCATAGTATATTCATGTAGAAAGTATGCTAGGCCATCTTCATCATTTTTATTCCTTTTTTTCATGGTTTTTGGAGTGGTTTAAGGTTCATATTCAAATCTGTCAGGATTTGTTTATGTCCTTAAATTACTTCTTAAAATTATTTTAAGGCTAAATCCAACTTAGAAATATGCTTAGGTTCACATAGATTAATTAGTATGCATTTAGGAGCATTATCATGCATTGTTAGGATCAATTTCATGTATATTTGTTTGGATTTATTTAAATTACAGCATGCATTGCATTAGGATTTTAGGGTTTTAGACAAACTTTAGGGCTAGTTAGAGACCCTAGGCTTAGGAAGGTCACTTGACCTTCCCTAGGACTGTCCTTTGTTGTAAAAATCATTATCTGATTTGAGTATTAGAGTTGATTTAAGAGTCTATTTTCGAGGAATTTTCTAAAAAGATTTTAATGTGATTTTTATGAAATGAATATGATTTTTATGAAAGATTTGATTATTAATTGATTTTCAAAAGAATTTGAAATGTTTTAAAATTTTTATCTTGGGATAAGATTCTACCAATATGATTTGTTTTATTGAAATATCTTTGAAAAAGATTTTCAATTGGGATTTAATTCTAAATATAAGATTTGTTTAGAATATTTGGATTTTATGAAAGTCTTTTAATTTGAAATGATTTCAAATAAATGATTTTGAATGAATAAAAAACTCTCGAAGCTAGAGTCTTGAATTAGGTTGAATACCTTTGATGATGTGATCGATTACAATAGGAGAGTCCTAGGGTAGTCGAACTACGTGGACTTTGATACTTGCTAGGTGATACTAGTAAGTTACGTAGGCGCTAATAGGGCTCAAGTCCGCCCTAGGATGCCCGTAGGGTATTCTTGGTTTTTAGGGTTTGTTTGTATATATATTTTTTATTATTAATATAACTAATATAGATTATTGCATTTTATATCACTACTTTATTGGTTGATTTAGATTATTTAGGATTGTTTGTAATAAGAAATTTAAATAGCCCAAATAAATTAGAAGTCCTTTAATTAGGGCGAGGTGGGTGCCTATAAGTGAAAGATTGGAACCTTCCCACGTCGTAACCTAGCCCCCAGATCCAACTCTGGTTCGAAGACTGTCTTTTCATTGAAAATGGAGTTTGTTTTGTTTTGATTTTAAAAATAAAACATTTTCATGGTTTCCTTATTCCTTAAAAATAAGGTGGCGACTCCTTTGTTTTGTTTGTTTTCTAAACCCCCCTAATCACATCGCCCGGTGATGATGTGGATCCTCCTCATAAGCCCCCGTCAGGAGGCTGGTCCACAATACTATGGAGCCAGCGGATCAATTTCACTATACAATGTGAGTGTCACTCAAGACCAAACTAGCTCGGCAAATATATGGATCCAAAATGGTCCTCCAGAAGAATATAGTGTTATAAGTGCAGGATGGTAAGTTGTCGCGTCTGGAAGAACAAAGGCATAAAAGAGGTGAGTGAAGTATGAAGAAGGGATTGTTGATGGAGGGAACCTCTCAGCTTGCCATGAAGTCCAATAGCCACCTTTAATTCCACTAGAGGGAGGTATAGGAGGAGCTGCCATGGGCACTGGTGTACTAGAAGGTGATACTGTGGAGAATGAAACAATTATGGCAGCTGGAAAGAGGAAGAGTAGTTTTGGGCTAGCCATCACAAGGGTTCTAAAAATGGAAGACCTTAAAGGACTTGGTTTTTCAAGTTTAACATTATCAAAGAAGAGTGTTTTTGTCTATATATAAAGATGTTGATGGCATAACAAATTTATTAAAAAAAAAATTTGGTTGTATCGATATTCTATGATGTTTGTTGCTATACTTGGTAAGTTGTGCTTGGATATTTTGAAGCTTCAATAAAGATACAGAATGAAATTGAATAAATTAATCCATACGGTGTAGCGGATTTTGTCAATTGGGATCAAGACACATTTACAAATACTGATTTTGGTTCTTGGGTTTTGTTTAAAAAGTGTAGTTTGGTTCTCCATTTCTTCTGCCAATAACACATTTCTTGTGTCTCATTATCCTGTAATCTATTTAGTGTTATTTGGGGAAAAATAAAAACAAATAAATGGGTAAGAAAAGAATGAGACAAGAGGGAAAACACACACCAAGGTTAAAACTATGAGGGTCTTATTGGAACATGAAATTGGAATTAAGATGCAGAATTGGAATTGGAATTGGAATTGAATGACATGAGGAAAAAAAGGGAGGAAAAAAGACCAATCATCTGGAAAGAAAAACAAATAAAAGCAACAGACTGCATTCCATCCCAATGATAATTTGGCCAACTAATCATGACTTTATGCCGGAATTAAGGAAAATTGGCTTAAATCCATGAGTATAACTATTCCTATATAGCATTAATTAGCTCAAAATTTGAATTAAAAGAAAGTTAGCAGTAGATTCGAAAATTAACAATACACGCAGCAAAAAAAACAAACAAAAGTAGATCAAATTTAACCCCCTACTTATACAGAAGGACTGGTACAACACATAAGCCCATACATGACCCTCTGTGTGGCTAAAAGAAAATAAATTTTTAAGATTCATATTTCCAATATATTTGTAATGCCTTCTAAGCTCAAAAAATTTCATATTCTTCACTTTTCCTAAATTTTCTCGACAACCAAACATAACATAAATTAACATAAATAACTATATAAAGCTCAGTCGGGTAGAATTTTGTGTCCTTGTCTAAGCATATATTTACAAGAAGAAAATTGACACATAAAACTAAGTATTTTCCCCATGGCCTCTGTCAGGGGCGGAGCTACATATGGGCTGGGAGGGCTAGAGCCCGCCCCAAACTTGTCAATTTTTTTTATTTTTTTTTTAGTATTCTTAATTTTAGACTCCAGTTCGTAAAATTAACCATTGGATTAGATACTATTCTTCTGAATGTCATGCCTGCAAAAAATCATAGTGATCCAACGGTTGAGTTTTGAAAAATGTCATTGTGAAAATATGCAACATATTGTTTCTTCAAAATATCACCAATTTTTTAACGTCAATTTTTTCAAAAACCAACAGTCGGATCACTGTGAATTTTTGCAGGTATGACATATAGAAGAGGGGCATCTAATCCAACGGTCAGTTTTACGAACTGGAGTCTAAAATTAAGAATACTAAAAAAAAAAAAAAAATTAAGGATAAATTAACTGATGCTACGCTCATCACTTTTTCGAAACTAAAACAACAGAAAAATAAGATTCCAAATTCGATTCTTTTCTAGCCTCTTCTCAGCAAACAAACGGAAGCCCGATTCCGTTTCAAAATAATATAGATACTGCATCTATACATCACTACTTACTCAAACCAACCAATTAAACCTCTCAATTGCAACTGTGCTAAATGATGGTGACAGCTAAAATAGCTTTTCTAACCGAGGCAGAATTTTTGAATTATTGCATATGATTATAACACTGCTACAATATAAACGGTGGTCTGCTACAATGAATACAGCTGTCTCCCTAAAAAAAAAATGATCTTCGCCTTGCTTTTCTACTCTAAATGGAATCTGATCACCCATATCAAATATGATCCCTTACCTTGTTCTAAATCCCACTACTTTTGGCCCACTCACATTCAAGAAATACTGAAATAGATGGTTTGAAGTTTCTGTTTGTGAAATCGACATCTCAACATGTAGCAAGTTGGCTGGCCATATATACCATGGATTCATCCATACGGCATTTCTAAAAATTTCAATTCTCCTAATCTTGAGTTTAAAAAAGATATGTGATTGAGTTTCTAAGATCAAAGATAGGAAAATGAGAGATGAAAATAAAATATGCTATTGAGTAGAATATTTTTCAAAATTTCACATACAAAATCATTGAAAAATATCACACGATCTCAACAGACAAATCAAAATTGAATATTTTCTAATATTCAACGATATATTATAAATTTATAACCAAAGTTTTTTCATTAACGGTATATATATTCAATACAATAAATATAACAATGCAATATATGTCTTTGAATTATTATATGCCTAAACAACTTAAATATTAAGAGAGCTCTTACAAAGATGGGTGACTCTTACTCTTACCCATAGCTAATTAATTAAATTAATTAATGGAGATCGGATGTTCACAAGTGTGAGTTTCTATTTGGAGCCTGCAAAGTAAGGTGAGGTTATCTTTAGTTAATAGAGACATTACATGGGAACGAATGGACAAAGGCTGCTATGCTAGGCAGCCCCACTGCTGCTGTTGCTTCGCTGAACCCTCCACATCCTTAAATTCTAATTATATGGCATAATACATGAGATTCTTATAAAATCAAATCAAATCAAATCAACCAATTAGAAAGAAGAAAATAGAATGAATTAAGGGAAGAAGATAATGAGTATTTTTCCAAAATAACCTTTTAAAAAAATATATATACCAGTTTGACCTCCATTCAAAAATATATACCAGATTGACCCTCTAACCGGGTCAAAAGACATAAACCGCTGTTAGAAATAGCGGTTATTGGGACATTTAATAAACCGCTGTTTCAAACAGTGGTTAATGCTAAAGTAAAAAAGTAAAAAAAGGGTCAGTGGTCCCCTCACTTCGCGACAGAAGCCGTGGTCCCCAAATCTCCTCCGACAAAGAACCCGCCATCTTCTCCGACGAAACCCGCCGTTTTCTCCAACGAAACCCGCCGTTAACCGCCATTTTCGAACCCTTTTTCTCCATTTTTGCCAGATCAAACCCCCAAAACCATTTTCCTCCATTCTCGTGACATTTCAGAAAACCCCCAAATCCCCCAAACCCCATTGTGGCCATTAACGACCAAAAATCCATCTTCCCCGACCCCATTGCCGCATTTCTCGCCGGATTGTTGCTCGTTGGACCGTGACACTAGGAGCTGTGGTCTCTCTCTCTGAAAAACCTCCCCGATTGTGACACAGAAGGTTCTCTCTCTCTCTGAAAAACCTCCCCGATCGTGACACAGAAGGTTCTCTCTCTCTCTCTCTCTCTCTCTCTCTCTCTCTCTCACTGCCATTTTGTGGACTATGTATGTGTTTTATAGTTATTTGTTCTTGCATAGTAATTGGATTTTTATATTCGCAACCCGCATTTTATTTGTATTGTTTGTGCTTAAACCTTTATTAAAGTACATTATTGCTAAGCATGCAAATCAACTTATATTAAAGTCTATAACTTCTTTCTGAAAATCTGGAGTGTATTTGAAAACATATTATTTTAGTGTGTCATTCCATTTTTTGGGTGGTAAGGTCCTTTTGACACGCCCTACCAGTTTGCCATGAAGATTAAGTGTAATGTATGTTCTTGTAGTTTTGAATTTGCATATTCCTGATAAGGCTCATATGACTTTATTCGTAGTTCAGTAATTTGCACAATCATTGTTTGATAGGGATTTTGGGCCCTTGCTTACTTGGAACAATTAGGTGACCAAACAGTTGGTGAGTGGGCTTCTTGATGGACCCATTTTATCACCCCATTCAAATTTCTTTTTTCCTTTTTCAAACTATTCAAACTTTCGATTCGACTAATTCTAGAACATGGGTACACTTCTACGAATGACAAGAATTAAGCATATGATCCTCCCATAATTTCCTTAATTCACTTAATATTTATGCTCCATTTGGCTATTGCCAAGGTCTTGTTTTTCGTCATCGTGAGACCGAAAGGTGCATATATAATTAAAAATAATTTGAATAGTTTATAGTTAAAATTGATGTTGCAATCTTCTTAACTACCATTTTATACATAAAATTATCTTCATAAAACTTGACTTTACACTATGCCTAGCTACCACTACAAGCTACCTTTTCCCATATGTTGGCTATATTTTATCTTATCTTCTTCTTATTTCCTTTCCTGCCTTCCTTGGCTTATCCAACATCGGTAATATAAAAGTTAGAATAAAAATTAGACCAAGTTATCTATTAGAACAAGTAATCTATTAGAACAAGCCCTTCCATGAAGATTACATGTAATGTTTGCTAACACAATTCAGTGTTAGCAGCTTTTCGGCCCGTGGTTTTAATATTTGTATGATTTGTAACACATATGCCTAAACTTGTAACATATGCCTTCCAGCCCGTGGTTTTAATATATGTATAATTTGTAACACCTATGACTGAACTTTCGGAATCTATACAGAACAATGAATCCACGGTATGTCACCATGTTATGCTATTGGGATGGGGAGACAAAAATGGGGCCCGAAGGCATTCAATATGAGGGTCCTCCTCCTAGAGCCCTCAGAGTTTTTGAAAATATCAAGTTGTCTGAGTTGAAGGACCAGATGCATGATATTACAGGGTGGGAAAGACGAGAATATGAAATAGAAATAACTGGTAGATTTCTCGTGGCGAGTAACCCCAAAAAGTTCATTGTGTTGCCTCTTATTGACGATCGTTCAATTATCGCTATGTTTAGTATGATAAATGAGGATATGCGAGTTGCTAAGCTTTACTTGGGGAAAAACCTATATGCAGTAGGGTCCCACCGACGCTCTAATATGATAGATTTGGATGTCTGCACAATTGCTCTATGATATGAACAATGCAGTCAATCAAATTATCAATATGGTACAGCCGGTGGGAGTACCTCTATGATTACAGGAGGTGCAGTCAATTTGAATATTATCCCTGAGATGGTAGAGAATGAGGACTTTGATCCTATCTTACTAAATGCCAGTGCGAACAACAATGTTATCGATGAAGACGAAGATGGGGAGGATGTCTAGGAGGGCGACGATATTGAACTTGATGGTGATGAGGAAGTTGAGGGCGATGGTAGACATTCAAGTAGAATGTATGAGCAGGCATCTGCTCCACAATTTGATGATCCAGAGTATACAGATGATGCTGTCTTTAGCCAATGGCCTAATGAAAATCAGTGTATAGGGACAGGTGAGAGGTTGTATGTTGGTCGTATTTTCAACAACAAAAAGGAAGTTCAGGATACTGTCAAACTGTTTCATATAAAGGCAAATCAGGAGTTTAAAGTTGTGAAATCAACTCCCGATTTACTAACATTAAAGTGCAAATTTGCAGAATGCAGTTGGCGCATGCGTGCCTCAACTTATGGTGTGGGTTCACACTTTGAATTGGTCACGCTATGTGGTCCCATACATGTCTCAATCTTATTGGCGGCCGTTGCCATGCCCAATTGGATTCATCTTTTATTGCCCAACACATTTTTGAAGTTGTTAAGAAAGATTTGAAGTTTAGTGTAGCTTATATAGTAGCTATGGTTCAACAGGCTTATCAATATAATCTCCTATAGAAAAGCTTAGTGTGCTAAACAAAAGGTGATCGAGCGATTGTTTGGGACAAGGGAAGAATCTTGCAAAGAATTGCTAGCATACATGAAAGCATTACAACAGTCAAACCCTGGGACTATTGTTGTATGGAATAAGGTGCCTGTCGGAAATGGGGGCTGCGAGATGTTGCAGCGTGTATTTTGGGCATTCAACCCAACCATTGATGGATTTAAACATTGTCGTCCTCTCATTAGTATTGACGGTACATTCTTGTACGGAAAATACAAGGGGACAATTTTGATTGCAGTGGCCATCAACGCCAATGATCAGCTATTCCCTCTTGCATATGCCTATACAGAAGGTGAAAATAACAGCAGTTGGGCATGGTTCATGTCCTGTATTAGGCAATATGTGACACGGCGGGAAGGAATTTGCGTGATATTTGATCGCCATATAGGCATAATGAACGCAATGCATCATGATAGACTTGGATGGAATGAGCCGCACGCCTACCATAGATACTGTATAAGACATTTGGTCAGTAATTTCAATACCGCATTTAAAAACAAACGATTGAAGCAGCACATTGAGGCAATGGCCAGGCAACGTCAACTGCGTAAGTTTAACAGGATGCTTGCTGAAATTGAGCATGTTGAAAATGGAGTTGTTAAATAATGGTTGGATGAGATTCCTCTGGAGTCTTGGGCATTGTGTCATGATGGGGGTCGACGGTATGGGTTTATGACAACCAATATGTCCAAGATATTCAACAGCGTTTTAAAAATGACCGTTTTCTTCCTATCACTGCATTTGTTCAACTCACCTCTTATAGATCAGCTAGATATTTTGCTAAACGCCGGGAATTGGGGGATGAACGTACTAATTTGGTGGGCACCGGAGGTCTAACCCCTAATGCTCAATTGAGACTTCAATCAAATGGACATAAAGCTGGTGGACACAAAGTTAAGCTTTTCCATCACAGGTTTGGTCACTTTGAAGTTGAAACAGCTATGCGTAGGTATCAAGATAGGATCAAGGGTGGCTATAAGCACTTCGTTGACTTGGACAGTAAGACATGCACTTGTACCAAATTGACACTCTACCACTTTCCATGTTCCCATGTAATTGCTGCTTGTGCTGATAGAAATTTAAGTTGGAGTCCTTATGTCAGAGAATTTTATAAGATGAGTAAATATGTTTTAACTTGGGCACCTATATTCCATCATGTACTAGCCAATGAAGTATGTCCAGTGTACCAAGGGCCAACGTTGATTATGGATGGTTCTAGGATGAGACAACAAAAAGGCCGACAGAAATCAACGCGCTTTCATAATGAAATGGATGCTAGGAAAAGCCAAGAAATCGTTACGTGCACCATTTGCAAGCAGTGTGGCCACAATAGGAGGACATGTCCAAGCAAAAAATCTAGAAATTAAATTATGTAACTTTTGATATGTCTTGTAATTTACAATATTGGAATACTAATGTATGTTTGTTTATATTTCTGTTAAATCTTATAATTTCATATGTAACCTTGTATTTCCTTCTCTTTACCAGGATATTTGCTCTATAATTTCATTATGACTTAAGTAAATTCACTTGTTACTTGTGATCTTGATTGATTTAATATTACAGAGAGTGTAAAATACGAATGGCTCGAATACGAGGTGGTAGAGCGAGACCTCCTCGTCAGTTACATGGTATTGAGCCTGGTCCTAATTCTTTAGACGTTCTTCATTTGCAACGGTCTCACCGTTCAGAGGCCGTATGGATTGGTGAGGTAAGATTAGTTATATTACATATCATATTTACTCCATTTACTATTATATTAAATCCATTTAGAGAATAACTATCAAATGACTGTACAGGTTGATCACATCTTACAGTGTCGACATCACCATATATAGAGACTTCATGACAGGGTTCGACCATTAGTACAGGCGGCTGGGTGCTATGGCATATGTCAGATTGGGCATGTATCATTAGATTGGCCTTTGATTACATCCTTAGTCGAGCGCTAGCGACAGGAGACACATACTTTCCACCTACCTGTAGGTGAGATGACAATTTCACTACAGGATGTAGCTTTACTTCTTGGGCCACGTATCGATGGCCTGCCCGTTACAGGCAATAGCCATCACCACGAGGAGTGGCCTGTACTATGTGAGCACCTATTGGGTCTTAGACCAAATGCTGCTGACATATCTGGATCTTCCCTCAAGCTACGATGGCTATCAGCAAACTTCAGTGCATTCCCGGATCAGCTAGAGGGACACATCCACTTAGAAGTGATCACGGCTTTCCATGCTAGGGCATACATTTTTTGAGGCGGTGTTATTCCCAGATACATCAGGGGACACAGTTCCTTTGATGTTCCTACCCTTGTTGGAAGATCTCCAGCTGACGAGTATGTACAGTTGGGGCAGTGCCATGCTTGCACATCTAAACAGGGCTTTGTGTAGAGCGTGCCAGATATCAGTGAAGCAGATAAGTGGTAACTTGCTCTTACTATAGGTATGTTGCATAACACTATGCATTTAAGTTAGCTATATTTGTTACTTAAAATTAATAGTGGATTTCTTTTTTTAGTTATGGTCGTGGGAGCGGTTACATATTGGCCGTCTTCAACTACGACGAGGGCAAGGGCCACCTACGGTGGATGCAGTGTTGGTTGGTGGAGAAGGTGATGAGGTGGAGGGAGAAATAGTCGCTGAGGATGTAGCTGTGCATCCGGAACCAGCAAACAGACCTCCATTAGGAGCTTGGTATATATAATTTGTTTTGACATGTAAATTGATTTACCATTTGGATTTTATTTAATAATAATGTGTATGTGTTGTGCTAGGTGGCTGCAGCAGAGGACATATGTGGAAAACCCGACTGGGGTCTTAAAGTTCTATCGGGATCAGTTGGATCAACAGGCTGCTCATCAGGTAATATTCACTGTTGTATGTTTATAATTCTTACTTTAACAAAAAGATTTTCATTTTCCAAATAGGCTTCTTGTTTAATCTAAATTTTATATGCTTTCTTGACATCTATATATAGGTTATCTGGCAACCATATACCAATGCTCGATTGTTGACAGTTCCACAGATTTGTCTTGAGGGCCAGCATTTGTGGAGATCTCGGGTTCCCTTAATATGCTTTGTATTCGTTGAGTTCCATTTCCCCGATCGAGTGATGCGCCAGTTTGGGTTGGCTCAACATATTCCAGACCCATGTGACACTGTGGAAAGGTTGCACGCAATGGATCGACGTGGGCGGGGTAACACAGATTGGCATTCAACACACGTCAACCATGTGTTGCTATGGAATAGTCGAGAGGGCCACATTGTTGTGCAGTGTACTGATGAGCCAGACGCCATAGAGCGTCATATGGCATGGTATGGGTCCATCACTCGTCGGAGGATTGGACCACCGACTCAGTAGTCCCCGCAACCACCTTCGATGCAATATGAGCCATCGGGATCCAAGACTCATGCATTGGTAGGCCATGCAGTGACTATTCGTATGAAACTTTTTTTTTGGATTATAAAATGTATAATTGCATAATAAAACATATCTTCTATATGTTTCTGGTTCAGGGTATGATCGCCGTTGCCAAACGTTGTGCTACAGCGTTACATCACAACATTGATGATTATACACGTGCCGCATTTGAGGAGGTGATGGTTATGTGCACAACCACAATAGATCATGTTGGGGAGCACGAACGTTTGGAGCGAGGATTAGCCATACCTGATGCTGCGGTTCGAGGCAGAGGTGGTCGGGCAAGGGTTAGAGGTCGTAGAAGTGGTAGACAGGGTGGACGTGTACCTGCAGCTGCACCACTAGCTGATGATTTCACTATTGGTCCTTCACAATTGACACAGTTAGGCACAGGAACAAGTGTAGGATGTGAGGTTGATGCTGAACCGTCACATCGAAATAAGAGAAGGCCCACGAGGAATTGATATATTTCTAGTATATTATGCGATGTGTGTATCTATATATACAGTGTAAATGTTTAACTATTTCACTTTTAGGACGTTTGGGGTGTACCTTTAGAACTATTGCATTTATAGAAGACGGAGGCCATGTGTTATTTTTAATTGTATACCAAACAGTTTGGGGAGGTGGGTGTGCAATATTGGTTGGGATTGTGGCTTGTAGGATGTTTATGGATTGTCAATGATGTGTTCACTTGTTTTGTAATTTGAATGCTCTCAAATTGTATGTGTTGTGCTAGCTGTGTTGGTTGGTGAGAGCTTGTCAATGATATGTTCACTTGTTTTGTGATTTGAATGTTGTCAAATTGTATCAGGGATGTATGAAGGAATAATTGTCTCAAGAGTTTAAAATGGCAAAAAAAAATTCTTTTCTTCTAAAACCGCTGTTGAAACAGCGGTTCATTAGTGACACTCTCGGCCTACCCTACAAATTTGCAGAACTGAGCGAGTCATTATAGTTCATGTTCAAAAATTAAACAACCGCTATTTCAAACAGCGGTTCTATAATAACCCTCTCAGTTCAACAAACCTGCAAGTGTTTGAGAGAGTTTGGGTTTTCTGTAAGTGTTTAGTGGAATTTGA
>JAESVK010000355.1:275678-309706 GCA_017140935.1 Hamamelis virginiana | reverse complement strand
ATATAATCTTTCATTAATTTATGTTGAACAATATTAGAATCGGTCCTACGATTTCGAGAACACTAAATGAGTTTCTGAAATGTGGCCCTACTAAATATTGACATTTCGGCAAAACAAAAATAAATTCACAGAATTGTTAATGGTCCCATTAATCAATAATTAAAAATGTCTCCCAATTAAGACCCTTAACACCCATTTTTTCTTCTACTTGTTCATTTAATTAATATTTTTTTCCTTCTGGTAATAAAGGAATTGTAACGCCCCAACCTAACAATCGTACTGACCCTTCCGGATAGGTCAACACGTGTCAAGATAGAGGTACAACCTGACCTGCTCATTCATATATCCTTATGAGAGATAAGAAATATAGGCATAATTAACTGTATGAAATGTTATGCTCATACAAATGTCCCCAAACGTCTGATACAATAGTAATAAATCAAATAATAATAATAATGCCAACATCCCTGGCAAGTAGGCAAGGCCACAAACAGTAGCAAGTCCCAAAATCAAGAAAATAAAATGCAAATATTACACAACTCAATAATATGCAGGTCCAAAGCAGAAACGACCATGCAATCATCTAATAATCCTCGAATAGAGGCTTGTCTCAAAACATGTATGCAAACCCCGAGCCAACCTGTAATCTGCTGCATAAAAGCAGGGGTGAGCTTCCACTTGCTCAGTAGGAATAAGATAACCTCTACAGATAACAATAATACAGTGATACATGGAATATTTTAAATAAACGTAGTTTCTATAACGTTTATAAAACAGTAGATAACGTAGTTATAAACTTGTGTGGTCTTTCAGTGATAAGCTTAAGTCAAGAAGTTCTATGTTCAGTCCACAGTTCAATAACGTAAATGATGTGGGTTTTGAACAGTTATAAATGCAATATAATGCCCATCAATTTCGAAGACCAGGCTCACGGAACGTATATCAGGACGTTGTTCTAGGCTAACCAGCCTCCGGCACAACGACAGCCGAAACCGACCACTACGGGGTCTGACCTCTCGAGGATAACCGACCAGTTGCCTAAAACACATGGCCAACTGTCGAGCCACTACGGGGCTATATACTTCGGGTCCGCACTAAGGCTCCACCCAGGACCATGGGCCCATAAATAATCTCCCTGTATACCAACCGAGCCTAAACCATGCATAACAGCACGATAATATAAATCATTTTCAAATGGGCGAGAGAAGCAATAAGAATGTACTTTTTAAACCAATTTCCAAAGCCAGCAGGTAAAGTTACAAATATGTGGCATATATTAAAGTATCGAGTGTTATTTCAAAATAATCATAACCATTATCCAAAAACAGGAGTGAAATAGATAAACCATATGCCATCATCTTATATACAAAAATAATCCTCAAGACACGTCATATTCAAATACATATATATATATTCACTTTTGTGCCCTGGCTGATTCCCATTTCGAAATATTCAATCCAACCCAAAAGTCAAGGAAACAGTTGTAAGAAAATCTCAACATCTTTCTTTTATATAGATATATCTAGAAAATCAGGCATATGAGCTTTAGACCAAATATTTATATTGTGTAGGTATAAACAGTTATCACTATATGCCCTTATCAAGTGTTTCCATAAAACCTGCATTTGGAAAGCCTGTTCCCCAGTTTTATATACACATACACGTAATACCCAGGTCTAAGTAGTTTGCCAGGAAATATAGACAAGTTCTCAAAATGATTCATTTCTGTGCCTTAGTTCTCATTTCATAAACATGCCACACAATTTAATAGTCTTTAAACTAGTATATTCCATGTATCTATGTAACAAGCTGATAATCCGTAAGGTTCTCAAACATTTGAAAGTTATACCATTCTCAAATGTGTTTAACATCTATGTTCATGTAGTTCTCAAAAACAGTTGTAAAACAGACATATTATCATTACAGTAAGAGGTTACTTATCCCTACCTCAATGCAATTGTGTTTTTCCAACCCTTGTGGCTCCACGAGCCTCCTAATGCAATGCCTGATGCACCCGATGCAAGTGGTCCTCCAAAGAACCCAATCACAACTGAGAAACAAAGAATAATGCAAACAAGGAAGATCAAAAGAAGGCACAAGCATCCACGGTTCAAAAGTAAAGCAATACGTATCATCAAAATTGCCCACTCGCGACTCTAAGGTTCAAAACCCCAAAAGGGCCAAAACAAAGACTTTAAAACCTCCAAGACATGACCCTAAGTGTGTTTAGAAATCACACGTTGAATCCTATGGCCAAAAGTAAAGTGAAATAGGAGTTATAGGCCAAAGAAAACAATGTACACACAAAAGGGCAGCACTGGTATTATTGAAATACCTCTCTCGAGAAATAACTTGACCTTCAAACTCCTAAATTCAAATACTAGACTTCGCAAGCTTTTCATGCATATAAAATATGCCCAAAACGGAGTTCAAATGAAGAAGTTATGAATAAAACAAGTTTTAAAGAAAGAACAAAGGAAAAAGGGCATTACCTGATAATGGCAAGGTGCATTATCGGTAATGCAAGCTCTTTGGTTTGAACCAGCCAAGAGCATTACTGATAATGCTCATTGCCATTATCAGTAATGCATCCTCCTGATGAACAAACCCGGGCTGCATTAGATGCAAAACACCATTAAAGTTTACCCAAGCTTTTCTAAACTCTCATTTAGCAACTCAAAACCTTATGATAGCATTTCAAAACGTTTTGATAGCATTTCAAAACCTTAATAAACTCACATGCAGCATGGTTTAACTTTAATTTGCCAACAAAACTCAAAATCAAAACTTAAATCAAACTAACCATGGCTGCCATGAGCCATTACCCTCAATATTGCTTCTCAAAAATTTGAAATGGACCAAGCCCACTGTTGATCCACCACATACAGACATAAAGCAACTTTAATCTATTTTTCAAACTCAAGATGAAGTATAAAACACAAGGTTTTTGACATGCAAAGTCCCGAATCCATAATAATGCATAAATGTTTCAAAATCCTCAAATCAAAATATTAAAAACACCTGCAATTTGAAATATACAGATTTTGAAATCTTAAAACAAGTTTTAAAGCTTGAATCCGTTACATTCAAGTTCATATCACCTTGGTCTATCCTTTCAAACCCAAAAACAATGTATATAACGCATATACTCGAAGAGTATAATCCTCAAAATAAATCCCAGAGTACAAATTCTTCAAAGACAAGCTCAAACCCAAAATTGAATCCCTTCAAAGTTTACACACAAACCTACACGAGTCATGAAACTTATCATAGAAAATCATTTAGACTTCTTGTCTGAAATATTACCAAAACCAGAAATTTTAAAAGAGAATAAGATCAAAACCCACTGTTTCTTCCTTGATTACTGTGTGTAGAAATCAAGACCTAAACATCATTCAAAACCCACATCAAAGTTTGCGTCTGAGCAGCCATGCACCTTCACCGAAAATCCACCTACAAGCTTCCCATCTTGTTTTGATTTACCAAAACTCATTTATAACACAAATCTAGTTATATGTGACTTCAAAACATGAAATAGATGAACTTTGGAAAATAATTTGTCAAGATTCAAAACCCAAACCCTAGAAACCCAAATTTCCTTGCATGTATATTTAAAACTGAAAATCAAGTTCTAAAACTCCCTTAGATTCGAAATTTAAAGAGAAAGAGGAAGAATAGAAATATGAATGCAACTATAAACTGTTAATTCTTCCCAAATCAGAAAATGAAAAGAGAAAAAGAAGAAGAAAATTAACATACAAAGTACAAACTTACCTGCTGAAGAGAATATGGGAGCTCCGGTAAGGAATCCGACCATGGTCCGGCGGCACCTCCACTTCTCCTTCAGCTGCTTTCCCTCGCGGCTCTCCATATCTCACTCGGTTCTCTCTCAATTTGAGGATGAAACATATACATGGTTTTGATAAAAACCAAGGTTGAAAGAAAAAAAATAAATAAATGGTAATGAGGAGAGCAGCCCACGGTTTTTTGCTAACAATGGGGCTTGGTTTGCAAATTTTATTATTATTATATATAAAAATTTAAAATCCAACTTCTTTAAATTACATATCACTCCAAAACTTAAATAAAACTCACAAATAAATAAATAATCACACTTTGTTAAATTATGAAATTACCCCAACTTTCTTTAAAATATACAAATAAGTATATAGAAATTTTTGGGTTATCACAGGAATAATCTTGAACTCGGATTGTAATCATACACTAGAATGAATTTATTGTACCTATATATATATATATATATATATGGTAAGATATATTATGTTTTTTCTTTTTTTACTTTTTAGACTGTATGTTTTTTTATAAACTTCTCAGCCTGGATCTTTCTCTCTCTCTCCACAGTTCCTAGCTACTGCTGCTTCCATTTCTATTTATACATTGTGTGTGTGTGTGTGTGTGTGTTTTTTTTTTTTTCAGTGCCAACCAATATATAATATGGAGTCTTTGATACCACACAAAACGTAAATGTTCTTGTGGAGAGGTATCAAAATATCATTTCAGTTACAACTAAGCTTATTACAAGGAGAGTTCATGTTTCTCCTTCATGCCTTATCTGTGATCAACAAACAGAAACTTCAAATCATCTATTTCTTGAATGTGAGTGGGCAAAAGTAGTGGGATTTAGAACAAGGTAAGGGATCAAATTTGATATGGGTGATCAGATTCCATTTAGAGTAGAAAAGCAAGGCGAAGATCATTTTTTTTAGGGAGACAGCTGTTTTCATTGTAGCAGACCACCGTTTAAATTGTAGCAGTGTTGTAATCACATGCAATAATTCAAAAATTCTTCCTCTGTTAGAAAAGCTATTTTAGCTGTCACCATCATTTGCACAAGTCATTTAGCACAGTTGCAATTACTCCTCTCTCATAATATAGATGTTATTCATCGATCCTGCGGTTAATGGAGAAGAAACAATTCCCCTATTGTAAATTATTACTGTGCTGATGATCTTCAAACACTGACAATCAAATGCATATTATATCCTTTTCATCAAAGTTTGGCTTGTGCAAGACTAGCATATATAAGTAGTTTAGAAAATCATGAATCCTTAAAAGCCGACTATCTCCTGACTCACAAAATCTTCAACAACAAATGAATGTAAGTGATCGAATCCACTTGTGACACAACAATAACCAATTAATATATTGGAGTCAAGTTAAGACTATGTGGAACATGTAAAGGGAGAATGTAACACAACAAAATGGCTCTAAATTTGTTAAATGGGAGGACATATAGCATGTCCAGAAAAGAGCATAAACTATTCATAGGAGGCATTTATATTTTAGGGTGTCTGATATTAGATTACTAACACGCTGTGTTGCCATGTTATCTGTAATAACACGTAAGAAATGGAACTCCATTTCTAATTACATAACAATATAAGACACAACTGCATGAAATGATGAGTCTGACATGGTTTTTACAATGCCAAACAATTGTGTTTATTTAAGAGCACATGTCACATGGAATTGATGCATGGAAGTACGTGGTTGGTTAGGATAATTTTTAAGAATTGATGCATGGAAGCATATATTGGGAAGATGCAGAATTGATGCATGGAAGTAAAATCAGTGCAGCAATGGCAGCAATTGTAGGGGGAGTAGTAGGGATGTGGAGGGTTCAGCTGCGAGGCAACAGCAGCAGTGGGACTGCCTGGCATAGCAGCCTTTGTCCATTCGTCCCCATGTAATGTCTCTATTAACTAAAGATAACCTCACCTTACTTTGCAGGCTCCAAATAGAAACTCACACTTGTGAAAATCCGATCTCCATTAATTAATTTAATTAATTAGCTATGGGTAAGAGTAAGAGTCACCCGTCTTTGTAAGAGCTCTCTTAATTTTTAAGTTGTTTAGGCATATAATAATTCAAATACATATATTACATTGTTATATTTATTGTATTGAATATATATACCGTTAATGAAAATACTTTGGTTATAATATACCGTTGAATATTAGAAAATATTCAATTTTGATTTGTCTATTAAGATCATGTGATATTTTTCAATGATTTTGTATGTGAAATTTTAAAAAATATTCTACTCAACAGCATATTCTATTTTCATATCTCATTTTCCTATCTTTGATCTTAGAAACTCAATTACGTATC
This sequence comes from Hamamelis virginiana, assembly GCA_017140935.1. Classification (NCBI taxonomy): domain Eukaryota; kingdom Viridiplantae; phylum Streptophyta; class Magnoliopsida; order Saxifragales; family Hamamelidaceae; genus Hamamelis; species Hamamelis virginiana. Next base: position 303,574 of record JAESVK010000355.1, on the reverse strand, counting down.
TTTTTTAAATTCAAGATTAGGAGAATTGAAATTTTTAGAAATGCCATATGGATGAATCCATGGTATATATGGCCAGCCAACTTACCTGTTGAGGTGTCGATTTCACATCACCATGATGAACTATGTCCTGGGGAACTAAATAAAACTAAAGTCACAGAAACATATATAGACTTCCATAAGTAACAATTCATGTCTAAAATGCTGAAAAATAATTAAAACCAAAAGGAGCAACCTATAATGGCCGGAGACCATACCCTCAGTTAACTATTCTATTTTTATATCGATATTTTGGAAATCCGGGCGAAATCTACCCTAATATTAAAGAAATTTTAAAACTTTAGGACTGTCTGAAGCTAGTTGAAAATTAATTATTCCAATGAATATAAATTTGGGCCATAATCTAATCAACCAAAAATTTGTTACTTGAAAACCATGCCTGGATAAGGTGTTAGAAGGCTTTAAGTTTTTTGCAGCGCAATACTGTAGGTACTGTGTTTTAGCGACTCTTCTTCTTTAAAATAATGGAAAGTGGCTTCTTTTTCATTTTTGGCATGCTACTGTTAGGGATACAAGCTGGATATAATAGCCTCACTAACCTAATGTTTTGTGAATTCTTTGATAACATAGCTTACTATATCCCTCATCGAACCCCATGGACATATTTATTTTACTGAATTTATAGTTAGGGAATAATTAAACAAAAATATTAGTAAATTTGAAGAAGAGTTGAATTAGTTGTGCCTTATTTCATAGGATTCCTTCTTCACGTTAATATTTAATGAATCTTTATTAATTTTATAAGTTTTTACGCCAAAATGAATTTGACTTTTATGTACCGTACTTCGATAAAGAATAAATATTATTTTCTTTTCATTTTTTTGCCGTGCTAATTAAATTACTGTTCATAATTCTATTTGTAGTTGTCGCGCATCGCGCGGCTCAATACTAGTTGATATATATGGTGTAGGATTGTTGAATCACTTGTTGAGCATCTTTTCATAAACTGACCATTGGATTAGATACTCCTATAACGTATGTCATGCCTGCCAAAAATCACAGTGATCCAACGGTTGGTTTTTGAAAAATGTAATTTCGAAAAACTATGACTTTTTTGTTCTTTAAAATGTTATCATTTTTTAGCAATCAGTTTTCTCGTAAACCAACCATTGGATCACTATGATTTTGGCAGGCATGACATACATTATAGGGGTATCTAATCCAACGGTCAGTTTTCCAAAATTTACAGTGCAAGTAGCTCTACAAGAGGGCACCTGATGCAAGATGCATCAGGGTATTTTTTGTATGTAAACAAGAGGGCACCTGTTACATACAAGTAGCTCTACAAGAGGGCACCTTTTACTTGTATGTAACGCAATACCATTTAACATGAGATTTTTATGTATTTTTTTCCCAATTAAAGTTTTGTGATTGATACTGTAAACATATATGATATAAATATAAATAATTCAGAAATTATTTGAATGTGTTGATTATTGTTCCAATAATCATAATTATATCTGCATACTGATGCATGAGCCTTGTAAATTATAAAGCAGTTAGACTATGATTCAGTGTTGATACTACCTGCAACCTTAAAATTGCCATTACAAATATAGAAACATATATCCATAATTATAAATCGTTTAATGCACTGAAGAATTTGTTGATGCAGTTTGGATTTATAACAAAAAAAAAAAAAAAAACATAAAAGTGAAACATGTACTTTATGAGATTTAAGTATTCTAAGCAGCAAGTGTTCAAAGTTTTAACTATTTACCAGATAATGTTTGCACGGAACTTAGTCTCCAAAATGCATTAATAATTAATTGGGTGTTGAAGAAAAGAGAGATAATAGGAGAGCATAGAGAGATTGAGTGTTGAGTAAGATAAGAGATTGAGTGTTCATGAACCAAGGAGGCAGTTATAATTTTGAGAAAGAAACGTGAGTTAATAAGAGATAACTGGAGATGTGATGGTTGGTTTGTTTCTATGCTTTTTAAGGATTGATGAGATTGAGAATATGAGGTTTGTTTCTGAATTTAATGTTGGCTTTTTAAATTAATAGAAATAGGGGATAAAAATGAATAGAATTGTACATATATATATATATATATATATATATATATATATATATATATATATATATATATATAGAAATTATGAGCCAAAGTGCATGTTTACATTCGCTACGTACCTTGTTTTAATTTTAGCTATGTTTGTTACAACTGCTAAACGAGATCGGGCCAATATCTCCAGCACGTACAAATATGGAAACAAAATATTGACCTTATGGAATATTTGTATAATCAATACACCGAATATGATAAGATCTTCTTAATACAATAATATGTAAAGATGAAATTATTTTTTGGCCTTTTCCAATTTAGCTTACTTTTGCTCCCTCTTTTAATTTTTCTTTTACTGCAAATGATGATGTCTTACAGATTAGAGTAGTGACAATATATCTTCTTTGCATATCAACAAAGGAAAATACTCTTTCATTTTTTAGGGCGATTGATATAATATCATCATGTTAGTACAATAAGCATTGTTTAGATTAGAATTATTTGCATCTTACATAGCTTTGCTTAAGCCATTTCACATTTTGGGTTATTGTCACATCATTTGGGAGATCTGGTCGTCACTTAAGAGATTTTAGGAATGGTTTTCTTCATGTTTTATAACTTATTAAGGACATAAGTTGCTTTTGTATGTCATATTTAGGAGCGTCTAGCATCAATCAATTGGTGTGTTTTAGCTATAACCAAAACCCAATAAGAGAAACCTCACAAGAGGCTTATCATAATCAAGAGAAGATTGATCAAATTCAAGCACATATTAATCAACTCACTCAAATGGTGGGTATGTTGCAATTGAATGCGCCTAAACAAACCTAATCCGAAATAAAAGGAAGCCTATAGAGGTGGCATAGGAGAATGATGTGGAGGGTGACTTATTCTAAGTTGTTCCAAATAGAGGGCATAGGGATCATTGGTTAAATGATACGGTTCCTATAGAAATTGGGACCAATGCATAAAGATCAATGTAGTGAATCCAAGGGCCTCCTACATGCAGCCTAGGGAATTCCTTGGTTGGTAGGGCCGGCCCTGAGGGCAAGCCACACAAGCAGCCGCTTTGGGCCCCCAAAATTTTGTTAAAAAATAGGGCCCCCAATAACCTTTCTTGGCAACCAAACAACTTAAAGTCAATTAAAGTTTCCACATTTTCTCTGCTTCCAAAAATCTTAAACTGAAGAAATCATAACAAAATTAAACATTAAAGATCTAAAATTCTAATTTATTTTCTTCCACACATTTTCTCAACAACCTAAAACTAATAAAATAAAGAATAAGAAGAAGAAATTAAAAAAATATATATTTTTGTTAGTGCCTTTTCTTTTAGTGTATGATTTTAGTAATGATGCTACCAAATGAATTTGACCAAGTGTGGTATGTACCACATGTACCGCACGAACACGGTCGTTCAATTGCATTCCACGGACAGCCGTGATCGTGCAGTACATTGCGGTATATAATGCTTCCGATCATTTTTGTGCTATCAAATTTTATATGGGTATTCGCAAAACAAAGAAAAGTAGTACATACTTATATTTGTACACAAATTTTGTTTTCCGCACGAACACGGTCGTTCATGACGTGCATACGCACGTCACTCACACGCGGCACGCATGTGCACTACACGGACAGCCGTAATCGTGCAACACATTGCGGTATGTACTGCACCTGATCATTTTTGTGCTATCAAATTTTATAAGGGTATTAGCAAACCAAAGAAAATTAAGTAGTACATACTTATAACATATTTTATTGCAATTTAAATTATTTTTTTACTAGAAATTAACCACGATTCATTAGAAAAGTAATGACAAAGCATTGTTAAGTAGAAATACAAATGTAAGCAAAAAGGAGAATAAAACGAATGTAAAGACTAAAGAGCCAAAAAAGCAAGGAAACCTACAAAAAATAATGACAATCAATGCAGCAGACAATGCACGGAGCCAAAAGGCAAAACGAAAAAAGAAAAGCAAAATATAGTACCTTTTTGTTGAAGAAGTCTTAACGCAGATACTTGTAAAGTATGTTGTAATGGATGATAGGCCAGGCAATTAAAGGATATGTTAAGCAATGAAAAGAATTTTTGGGAAGCTTGAGGTAGCACCAACTAAGTACACCGTGAGAGAAAGTGGGCTTAAATAGTGTCATCACTGCAACGATGATCAATGAATTCCCTAGTAAGTATGGTTCTAGTGCTATTCAAAACTGATACATATCAGCTCAAATGCTCAAACGTGCCAAATCTGGTAAACCATATTAACCAGAGAGAGAGAGAGAGAGAGAGAGAGAGAGATTCACATTGAGGAAATCCCAAATACTAGCACAGAAAAGTTAGAAAACCCAAATACAAATCCAGATCTTGAGTTGAGCCAAGTTGCAATTGATATATCCAGATCTTGAGTGGAATTTCTCCACCAATGTTCAACAATGGTAGCCAGCAAGTTTTAATATATCCACACCAACAAATAGGTGAAAATCTTCAAATCAATAACCTAATCTCATAAACTCCATACTAAAAATCCTTTGATGGATTCTCAATCAAATGCGAAGAAGAAAATGAAAATGAAAAAGAAAACGAAGAGGAGGAGAGACTATGATGGTGGTGGTGCTCGATCGATGCTACTGCGAGAAGAGAGAAAAATGGAGGAAGAGAAGGAAAAGACGATGAAGAAGAGAGGAAGTGGACGGATGTTGACGTCGGTGGTGGGTTAATGCTTCAGTGAGGAGAGAAAATAGGAGGTGGAAGGGATGAGTCTCCAAGACGTTTCTCTCACCAACGTATTTGGTTTTTTTGAAAACCAACCCCCACTTGGAATACTTGTAATCAGTTTTGGGCTCATAATTTGAACAAACAAAAACCAAATAAGGTAACTTACCAAACACCAATCAAGGCATTTGGGCCCGCAATGTATCCGGTAGAACCACACGAGCTTGTGTGCTTGTCATGGTTCAGGGTTCAGACTCTCAGGAAAAACAGAGAAGAATAGAGAAGAACAGAGAACAATATTAATGCATTGGAAATGCCGCACAAGCAAAGATGAGCAATCATGCAGATGGAAAACAAGACAATAGTGCATATTGGTCACAGGGAAAACTAGTACAGATGGAAAGACAATATGCTTCATCTACACTAGCTGTGTAATCACCACCGAGTCTTCCAACCCCTCCTGCGCCTCATACCACACGAGCAAACCGTTGCTCTACTACCATCACCACACCACCACTGCCATTACTGCACACCTCCACCACCACACAACACCACCACCATCATGCCATCATCTCCATCATTATACCCTAACACATCATCACCACCATGACTCCCTACTTTCCTGCCATTCCCTTCAGCTCTTATCAACGTACAACAGCCACAGTGATGATGCTTAAAGTACGTGATGTTTCTCAAACCAATGAAATAACAGCAGTAAGAAATTTAAATAATGTCTATTACTTCAATGCAAAGAAAAACCCCAAAATCCTCACTTAGGCAAAACCCAAAAAGGAATTAAATAAATTTTTTTTACAAAAGGGGATATTTTATTACAGAAACAAAATCCCCACGATTCAAAAACTTGAAATTCAACAAGAACCGCTAGGAAAGAAAGAAACACAAATCAATTTGATCTAAAAGAACAAAACAGAATTACTAAAAAGCAAGAAGTATGAAGAAGATCTACCTCCTCCAATCTCAATCCTTGGCCGCAAGCTGTATGCAAAGTTCAATGAAATCAATACTGTAGAAATGTATGGCGAAATTTATAAAAGTTCAATGAAATCAATTTGAACTTCTTTTTTTCTATCATCTGACATGGAGAATGTTTTTTGTTTTGATAAGATATCCCTATGGCGAAATTTATAAAAATGAAGGGTGCATCAAAACCTAGACCCATCCAAACAATGAGTTATTAATGGCAAGTCTAGGGATCCCAGCAATTCAAGTAATCTTCAAATGTATTGGGTTAAGCATGCACTTAAATTTAAACTTGTTTTGCACGTCTCTTGCTTGTTGCACATTAGTATTCGGCTAGAACTTGCATTAATTTTTTTTTTTTTAAATAATATACGGGATTGGTCCCTGCTCTTAATTATAATTTATAATTTATCAGCAAGTAATACTACTGGAATAAAATGTACAAAATAAAGATTCTATTACGATTCTATGTTAGATAGTTTACATATCTGGTCTAAGTTTTGGCCTTCTTATCATTCTTAATTCTTTAGTGGCCTATCGAGACTAAATAATATAAGGAGAGCACATGCTGGAAGGCCTCCTAATTTAATGCATGGTATTTGTAGGATTAATTTCACTTGTACACTTTGATTTATATATATACCAAACTAATGCTGTTGATCAGATCAGAAGCATAATGGGGAGAATCATAGCATGAAGTGGACTAAGGAAGTGGGAGGCAGTTATATTGAGTGGGACTTTGAAAAGCCATATCCAAAATATTTGAAGCTTTTGAGAAGTATGTCTCATTCCAAATTGAAAATGGTGATCAGGTCAGTTTTAGAAAGACCATTGGTGTGGTGACAGTGACAGGGTCTTTAAAGGAGGGTCCTTTTTAAAAAAAATAAAAAATAAAATAGAATAAAAATCTTTTTGAGGCCGTCGTTGATAAAGAGATTTGGGCAAATGATCATTTAAGTGAGGCTTTTAGTACATATGGAATATATCTTTGTCTAGAAATTTCCACAATTTCTTTTTCTTTTTCAAGGTTATCTATTGGTGAGAGAGGTGGAAGACAAATAATTTGAAAGTAACATTCTCAGTTAAGTGTCTGTTTCTATGGTTCTCAATTAAGGAGTATTTGGGCCGCCGGCCCAAATCTATTTGGGTTAAATTCGTACTTTTCTAAGTGGTTTTCTTCAATTGGACAGCAATTTGGAACAAATGTTTGCCATTAAACAATTAATTTTAAAATTTTATCTTGCTTAAGAGAAAAAAAAAAAAAAAGGAAATGGTCTCAATATGGGCTATAGCACCTTTATTAATTTGTTGCCAATGTTTAAAACTTCCACAAACTGCATCCACTACAAGTATTTGTATGTAAATGAGATGACTTGCAATGCATCCACTTTTTTGTTCTTTAAAATGTTATCATTTTTTAGCAGTCAATTTTCTCGTAAACCAACCGTTGGATCACTGTGATTTTTGGCAGGCATGACATACATTATAGGGGTATATATATATATATATATCTATACAGTCATTCTACTATAAGGTCGACCTTGCACGACCTTATGCAAGGTCGGCTCCATATCTCCAATTTTAGAAGATTGTTCGTAAAACTGACCGTTGGATTAGATTCTCCCCCTCTGTATGTCATGCTTGCAAAAAATCACAGTGATCCGACAGTTGGTATTTGAAATGACTGACTTTAAAAAAAAATTGTAATATTTTTAAGAACAAATAAGTTGCATATTTTCACAATGAGTTATTTCAAAAACCAACCGTCGAATCACTGGGTTGTGCTACATTTTACTTCCACACAAACACGGTTATTCATGACGTGCATACGTACGTCACGCACACGCGGCACGCACGTGCACTATAATCATGTAGTACATTGCGGTACGTACTCATCATTTTTGTGTTATCAAATTTTATATGGATATTAGCAAACCAAAGAAAAGTAGTACACACTTATATTTATACACTTTTTTTTTCTTTTTTTGGTCAATATATAGTAGGGTCCCATTTTAAGAGCTCACTTAAGGCCCCAAAATCTTAGGGCCGACCTTGTTAATCTACATGTAAATACTTGCAATTAATGGATCCCAACTCATAATAATACTAAAACCTGAAAATTTCAAGTAAATAATTCCACAAATCATGGGAATGGTTTAGTTTACTTCTTTCTTTTGTTTTTTTTTTTTTTTTTTTTTTTTTTTTTTAAATAACTAATAAAAAATAAAAATACTTCTATAGATAATGCCAGCACGCAGGACTCTGTGGTATTACCCAATATGCTTCTTATCCCACCAACGCATGGACACAAAAATAATAAATGATAAGAGAATCCCATAATACTATTTATACCTTATCTTTTCTCACAAAAATAAAATATAAAAAGTTGCTTATTGTGTTATTGTAGCTTAAACAATACTAGTCCTTAATTAATATTAGCTTTGTAATGTTACAATAAGAAAGGATAATTGTGTTTTTGTCCTTAATTACTAGCTCTTGTAGCCACAATTGATGGATTGGCATGCATGTGTTTTGTTTTAAATTATACTAGCTTTTGTTTTAACTCATTAAAACTAATGAGTTCATTTTCATTCGAACCTCATGAAAAAATAAAAAATAATAAATAATAAAAAGAGTAAAAAAGAACTCCGTATGGAGCTGCAAGACGAATAAAAACTGATGAATTGGAGATGCACAAAACATACTAAAAAAACTTCCAAAAAGAAATGAACTCATAAAGTGTCTTTGTCCATAACAACCTATGCACTTTGAAGATTATAATAAATTTAAAGTGATTTCTATACAAAATGATCATTTAATTTCTTTAGTCTAATGAGATTTTATATTTAAAATGAAATTGAATTTAAGTAATGAATGGACTATAAATAAATAAATAAATAAAAATTGATTATGTCATCTATTTCTTATAACATGGTAAAAAAATAAATAAACTTCCAACATAAAACAGCTGTCGTTCCTTAAAAAAAAGATAAAATCATTAGTTTTGATGAAACACGTAAAAAATTCTCCCTTCCCAAATACAAATACAAATGCATAAATCAAAGACTAGGATCGACTCACCAGTGTCAAAATTTCTTAAACATAGACAGATAATTAGTGGGGAATGTTAAATATCCTGCTTAATCCATACAAAAGGTCATGCCAAAGAAAAATTTTTTGACAAGGCTTGATCCTGCTTGCCAATTTGATAGATTCTTAAACGTGGACAAATAATTAGTGGAATGTTAACCAAGTTTACTTTACAGGAATGATCCTACCCCTTAAGTAAAACAACCTTATTTGTTTTAATTAGAAAAAGCATTAAGTGCTGTAAGAAAAGTTCATGTGTATCAGCACATTATATTTCAATTTTTAATGTGCTTTTTTAGAAATTTGATGAATAGGTGTGGCTGGGTTGTGCTACATGGTGTTTTAAGGATAAGACTAGTGAAGAAGACCAAATTATCAGAATCACTTCTATAATTATGTACATAAATGTTTTGTCTCAAGCTCTAAAATATACTTTATACTTTTCCCCACGATAAATAAATAAATAAATGAATGCAAGAGAAGCATGATGAAAAGAAACTTGAAAACCTATATAATTATGAAAAAGATGGAACATGGGTTTATCGTAAAACATGATCATGACCCATATTATTATCATCGGTCCTAGTATACACCACCATGTCGAACCACTATTTACATCTCATTGTTCTAAATAAACATCTAAGTGTTGGAGAGGCCACCAAAAAGAAACGAGGTGTTCTTCACGCCATGTCTCTCCGGAAAAAGCTGCATAGGTTTCGAGATAGTCTTCGAAACTTGTTCCTCATCGGAGAAAGGTAACGCAAGAGAGAGAGAGAGTGATACCGATAACTCACCATCACTTCCATCACTATTTCTGCTGCTCATCACTGGATTCGGTTGCTCACCAAGAAACAAAGGCACGATTCCCTGTGTTGCCAATTTATTTTCAGCACCTAAAGAGAGCTCAAGACTTGGAACCCCAGATTCCAACCGATACTTGCCACTGGATGAGAATACTTTTTTGAAGTCAACCCCAAAACTTTCACCCACTGGGCTTGGATGTGCAGAATATAAAGGCCTACCAGCGGATCTAAAGTTACCAGGGATCTCTGTATCATGAGATCCATAACAGCTCTCATCATCAATTGGGAAACTGGGACAAAAGCCACTTGACCCAGATGAAAATCTCTCAACTGAGTTATTTAAGGCCCAGGAGCTTTCATACATTCCACCGAAACAACTCTTCATCCCCTTGCACTCACTTTCTTTGTCAACCATTGCACAATCCCTATCACATTCTCCACTTGCTTGAAGGCAGGGTTTGTAATCCACTTCCTGTCTTCTCTCAGGATCTCTATGTTCTTTCTGCCAAAAGAGAAACAGTCCATATTAGTACTTATTTTAAAGAGCAATGATAATGTTGTTTTTCAATTTAAACCCATGGACATTAAAGCTTGGAAATAAATCTCTCTATGAGACAAAGAACATGAAGGACGAAGCAAATATACAAACATGAAGGACGAAGCAAATATACAAATAAAAAGGAAGTATCTGACACCCCTCAAGCTTTTTCTGTTAGCATTAAGTACGGATATATTCTATAGCATAAACACATCTGCTATCTTACTAGTATTTCTCTAAAGCAACCACCTAGTACAACCTAAGAACTTCTACTAGTTGATTATTAGTCACCCAAGCATCTAAGTTATATAATGGGTAAATTACACAAAACTTCCTTGAACAGTAGACCAGTTTTACAAACCCCCCTGGAACTTCAAAATGAACAAATAAACCCCTTAACTATAAGTGAAGTTCAAAAAACACCCCGAACTTCAAAACTGAACAGATAATTCCCCCCACCCTGCCGAACTATGAAATTGTAACACTTGCACCCCCACCCCCAGTGCATTTGCCATTAGGAAATTTGGAAAAAAATAGACCATGTGAGCATCATGTAATGCCCTTAAACCAATTCAATGGCTTAACCACCCCTTTAGAATTGGTTAAGGCATTAAATTTGATGGAAATAGAATTTGACTAAAACAATTATAAAGAACAAGAAATGAACAAGGGCACCGCAATATTATAATGTAAGTGACGCAATGAATTCCTGGCAAAAAACTTCCAAAAGGTCATCAACCCTCTCAACTAAGATGTCCACCTTCGAGTCACCTGGTACCAGGATCCAATTAAGGCTTAAGTATTCCCGGTGAAATGTAAGAGCAAAACAACATGATAACATCGCCAAGAACCAAAAGACTGATTGAAAGGCCGACTAGTCAATCAAATTAGTTGATTCTAGGACTTGCACGCAAGAGTGCATACTTTCCTAGCTTAGTTTAGAGTTAGAAGTACATTAAATGGGTATCTTGACATAATAATCAATTAATTAAACCAAATTAGTATTTTACTAATTACCAGCAACAATACTTTTCATTTTGGTAATAACCAATACTATGTCACTCACTGCTATCAATGTTCAAATAGCATCAATGGAGCAACCAGCCATCAAAGCACTAATATCAAGTGATTGAGTCCCATTTACTCATTTGCTATGTATGCTGATGCTTAACAATCTACCTCACATAGTTTTAATGTCACACTAGTGTATTTTGGATAAAATATTTAACAAAAATTACTCTTATATTATATAATCAACTTATGTTAATGTATAAATTTTCTCCCCATTAACCCAACAGGATGCTTGTTAAAAATGATGATATTACTGTATTAGCAAGCAAAATACAAGTTTAAACCATGCATAAGGATAAAAACTAGGAAAAAAAATAAGAAAAAAAATCAATTTATCACACAACTAGAGCACAAAATAGTTATTACCAGGGAGGTGTTATTGTCTTGCATATCCCTTGATAACCACTCATTTTTCTTTGGAATACTTGACAATGGAATGGTGTCAACTCCACTTGGTTGCAGGTCAACATTCATTTGCAAACCAAGATATTTCTGCTCAGGAGAAGAAACACTGGATTCACAAATCTGATTCATTCTTCCAGAAGAAACAGATGGCAATTCCAACTGAATGACAGAATTTGATGCTCGTTGTGCATTGTAAGAAATGTTAGGTGCAGATGAACCTTCATCCAACTGCCCAGGAGAGAACGTGTTGTGAGACCCAGACATTCCAGGGACAGGCAAATCTTGGTCTGAGGGCACCACATTCAAGTTGGGGATACAAATCGTCTTTTGAGAGTTAGGCTTGTGTTCTGAGTAGTTTACCCTCCTTCCCCTAAACACGCCCCATAAGAATGACAATTTATTCCAGCCTGCCAAGGACAGATGCATAATTTAGCAGAGAAAGATGTGTATGTGTGGCTGTGTAAAGCCTAGCCTTCAACATGAAGGTATAAATCCTTACGCTGGGATGTTTCAGGTAGCAGATTGGATGAGAATATCAGAAGTTCAATTCCATCAACACTTCCTCTGAGAGCCAAATCATTCTCAATCATGCATTTTATCAAGCTCTTGTAGTTTCTTCCATAGCTGCATGAGAGGCACATTAAAATGTTGACAAAACCTCAGTACATGAAATGATGAAAAGTGAGCACTTTCTATTTATACAAGGAATGACAAATATGGCAGAACAAACCTCTCCCGATCTTCCGCAAAGAAGTAAAGAGCAATGTTATCTTCTGTGGCACAAGTTTCTAGGAACTGAGTTGGCCATGTTCTTAAGCGAGATACTTCCTCCAAAAGGATTTTGTGAGGAAGTTTTTTCACTGCTTCAAGAACCTTGGGTGATGCACAAGTTGATAAGTGTGCTTGAATCCCATCACAAAATCTTGGGAGTCTTCCGCTACTCTGCATTTCAATTCCGCCTCTGCATAAAACGTCAGAACCGTGTATGAGTCATAATGTACAACAGTGACCAAGTAAAATGAACAGTCATCAACAAACTAAGAAATGAACGTCAGAGAAATGGTAGACTATACCGCCAAATATAATCAAGCTCTGGAACAGCAGTAATTCTAGAAGAAACTGCCACTGCAGGAGCAAACATAGGCAAGCCTCTCATGTAAGGACTTTCCTTGGAAGGAACAGCAACATTTGAGTCCTGTGCTTTAACAGCAGTGGAGTGTTCAACCTGCTGCCTCACATCATTGACAAGTCTATCTTGCCCTTCATTTGTTCCGTTAGCAGAAACACAGCCTGAATCAGTCAACAGCCATTCTTTTGAAGCAACTTGACAATCTAAGTTGGAACTGGAGATAGGTAACTCATTCAATTGATTGGGAATTCTATTCTTTTTGTGTGATTCATGTCTTCTAGGTGTAGCGGCTTCAGCTACATCTTTCATATTAGTATTTAGGTTCTCTTGGTTTGGCTTCAGTTCAGGAGACGAATCAGACATTCTAGTAAAAGATATATCTCTATCCACATTGGATGAACATAAAGACGGCCTCTTCACACCATCAGATCCAGCTACCAACCAGAAAACAATCAATCAGCATGAAACAAAACATACATTGGCATAATAATGAACCAATAAACAACTATTTATAGAATAACATCCATAATTCACAAGAAAAGGAGGTCAAATCCTACCTGAGTCATTTAGACATTTTGAGCCATCTTGAGCAAGATGACTAGTTGGTTTTGATGAAATATTTGAATTTTGATGACATTGCACAGTCTTCAAATCACAACAATTTCTTTGAGAGGCGAGTGGTAATATAGAATCACCAAAAGATTTAACCTTTTTGACAATCTTTGATGCAGACACAGAAACATCCACTGGTGAACTCACCATTGGGTTATCTGATCTGAATGAATTCTTCCTTGTGATTGATTTCTTATCATTTGCATTTCGTAATCTCTTCAAATCCTCAACACGAGAAAAATTAGAAGAGATCATTTTAACTTTTGAATCAGTAGTATTTGAACAGTCCGATGTGGTGCCACTAAATGATATTGATTTACTCATCACTTTTACAGTGCCCTCCTTTTTCCGGTCACCAGCTACAATCTCTCTAGAAAATTTTTGCTTCTGGAGAACATCTTGATCTGGCTGTTGCACTTTCATTCTTGAGTCTTCAATGTTAAATGAGTTTGACTTGAAAAGAGAACCTGCAAAACCAAAACACTGAACTCAATAAATTACAAACAAGTCAAACATTACATTTTAATAAACAACTCAGTGCTTCTGACTCATGAATGAAATGATTTTTACAGAGAAAAAGTTATGCATGTAAACTTTACCCTGCGACATCTGAAGCTGTAATTGGGATTTTGGTGAATTATGACCAGAAACAGTAAGCATGTGAGTATTTTCCAGAATATTAGTAGAACAGTGGTCACGAAGAGAAAATTTGTGATGGTCGGGCTGCAACCTCCCCTCATACAAGTTCTTGAATGAAGAACCACGAGACAGTAACACTTTTTTGCATGGGCTGGATGCCTTAGGTGATCCAGCACTTGTTTCAAGAGCCCTTCTTTTTGTCACTGGGGTAGTTACTAAATCGCCTGCAGGTCTTTTAGCAGAGAAGTGGGGATTTGAACTAGCCTTGTTTGTTCTGCTTTCTTTGAAACTTAAATCTTTGAAATCCAACTTCAAAGAATTTTGACACTTGGAAGTACTTGAACTTCTGGAGTTTTGACTTATTTCCAGCAAGGATGATCCATTAGAAGTTCCGACTACTTTTTTGAAATCATCTCGCTTTTGCTCTTCATATTTTTCCACAAGCATGCATTCTTCACACATCCAATCACCTACAGGAACTTTATCCAGCTTTATCTGCATGCAATAACTGGTTGATAGTAACAGAATGTTAATGTCACTCTTATTAAATACATACACATGTGGTCATATAAAACAAAATTACGAAAAAGAAAATAGTAAAAAAAATTTAAAAGATAAGTTATGCAGGACTTACGTGTGCTCTGCCCCATCAATGCACTTGGTACAGATAGCAAGCAAATCCTCCCGACCTGCATCCCCACAAATATCACAAACTTTTACCTGTTTCCATATAGCACCAGAAAAATAACCATGCAATGTTAGTCCAAAGCAATAACGACACAAATAAGCGAAATTGATGTTGACGAAAAGCAACCAAAAACGTAGTGGGAAAAAATAAAATAATAAATCAAGTAGCTTAACCGACATAACAATCTATAACAAAATATCCATACCTTTTCATTCAAAACAATCTTAAAAGACATTTATAATAAATAAATAAATAAGTGACACTCAGTGGCATAAATTTTTAGTCTGCAGATCATTAAAAGAACTTCAGAATTTGTTGTAAATATAAAAATTCCAAGGATGAAGCTTTTAAATCTAAATTATACATGATGACCTATTAAATCCATAGACTGAATAAAAAAAAATTTTTTGGGGGGGGTGGCCAGTGGGAGAGGGAGAGAAATAGTAAAGCAGATTCACATTCCAAAACCCAAACTGATGAAATAAGGTACCATTGACTAACTGTTTCATTCTAAATTAGACGATCAAAAACATTAAAAACACAAATATCTATACTTAATATAAAAGTGAAAATCTCGGAAAAACTTTTGATAGACCAAAATATGCCTATATAATAATAATTATAAAAGAGTATACAAATAGGCATAGCCCCATACAATTCCAGCAATCCAATTAGTAAGCTTCCTAATTAAATTAAAATTGCTTATAAATACTTACTGGTTTCTATGTCAATCACAATAAAAGTCATTTAAATTAAATAAGCATGGTTCCATTAAATTCCACCAATCATAATGGAACTCTTTTTTATTAAATTTAATTTTTTTATTGATACTAATTCATTTTTAGATAAAGCTTAATTTCTCAAAAAATTATATATAATTTACACTCTATTTTTTCTTTTCAAAAAAAAAAAAAAAAATGCATTGTTAATATTTATAATAAAGATTTTGTTCTAATTTGTAATATGAAAGTTTTGTAACTGGTCTTTTCTTGTTTACATTTATTGATTTAATGATGTTTCAATATAATTTTAATTTTTCATTTTTTTTTAAATATAATTTTTAACAATTTTGAATATTTCATTTTAGTTATATTGTTCACACTATATTTGATTCCTTGAAAATAATTTTTTTTTACAAAAACTTGCACATGCAACGCACGTGGTGCATTACTGATAAATATATACATCTATACACACATATACAAAAATGATCCTGTCAGCATATGCTTACATAAGCTTATGTTAGCATGCAGCTAACCGATAATTGTGTGATACATATTTTGAAAACTAACAGTTGGATTAAATGATATACTTATGCATGTTATGTATGCCAAAAATCATAATAATTCAACGGTCGATTTCTAGGAAATGTAACTGTGACAATTTTCAGCGATCACAGTTTTTCATATCTATATTTTGAGATGTAGACATTGGAGATCACCGTGATTTTTGGCATGCATGACATCCATAAGAAGAATATCTAATCCAACGGTTAGTTTTTCAAAATATGAATCCTACAATTATCTATTGGCGTCATGCTTACATAACTTATGTATGTGCTTACTGGATCGGGACTGTATATATATATATTATGTTTAATAAAAATACAAATGGTTTGAAGCTCAATACTCATACTATGACGCACCTTTTTTAATAAACTGGGCAATATCAAGAGATGCAGGGGAGGATGTAAAAGACTCCAATGCCATTGGAAGTACAGTAGTTATTCAAACAATATACAAAGGGACACTGAGGGTCCATAAGACCCTCCAATCTTCAAACAATCATATGTGAGATACTTAATTCTATCCACTACTACTGAAACATCAGCATGTTATAACAGGGAAAGTATGACAGAACGCATATTATTCCCCTCCAAAGGGATTGTAATAATATATCAATTTTTCACACAATTGAGGAACGCTACAGAAAGAACATTCAGTACATTTTCTGTACGGTAATGTTCATAAGTTAGGGTGGACATAAAAATTCATATGTAGCTGAACTGGACTATCAACCCCTAACATATATGAAGCGCTAATGTTTAATGAAAGTTGTTCTCATTATCATGTTATCTTTCTACAGGATCCATTTAATATTATGAATGCTCATGAAGGCAGTGAACCTAAAATGCCACATATATGTATATTAGTAAAGCAAATTAAGGACATAATACATACGTCATCCTCCACAATGTCTGCTCCATCAATATTCTCGACAACCCGAGATTGTAAAGGAGGTTCTTGTAGCATGGGTAGCACAAGAGACACATTGGACTTTTCAAAACAATCATTTTGGTTCAGACAGTTTACGGCTTCTTCTGTTCGATCCCCATCACCTATTTCCATTTTGAGTTTCACAGATTCAGCACAGTCGTGTGCATCATGCCGGAAACCAGCAGAACTAGCATTCTCCACTCTTCCCAATGAAGATTCCACTTGTTCAGTGGAGCACTCAGAATGTTCTCCCTGGAAATGAAAACAAAAATTATTTTTAATATCCCTAAGAATTGTATGACAACAGGAAAGTGATCTACAATATAAAGAAGAATCTGAATTCTGTACCTTTGGTGAGCTAGTGCTAGCACAGATGTCTCTTAAGGAAGAAATCTCTGATGGGTCTGATTTGTTAGAAAAAACTGCAGTTGCCTGTAGAGATTCAACTTCATATTTGGACTCTTTCAGTTTCTGCTTCTCAAACTGATATCAAAAGATTCAACTAACATTAAAGTTATGTGGTTTGGAAAATCCCAAATCTTCTACAACAGTTTGACCAGTGGTTACCTTTGCAAGCATCTCAACATCTTCAGAAGCATTCAAAGTAGCTTTACTTTCTGCATTTTCAGAAAATGAGTCATGACTTGAACACGGGTTGACAAGGTTACTTGTTTCACTACTCGTATGCTGCCTTTCATTGCATGAACTGCTCTTAAAGGGAGAAAACAGATCAGCATCACCGTAAGAGCACTGACTAGGTTTTTTTCCTTGACAGACTTCATCTGAAGACTCATCAGACTTGGGTCCCATTAATGCTGGCACTTGATTAAAGTGCATACAAGATGAGCAAGGGGTGGCACATACATTGCATGTTGATTCAGCTCCTGTAGTAAATATCCCACTTGAGAAATGCCAACCAAATCTCTTTTCAATGCCAGATGAGCCCTAATATGCATATAATAAAAATTATAAGCCTTCGGCCATGAAAACCTACATCTATGGGAGGGAGATGATATTCAAAATATTCCTCAGATCAAATAAATACAATAATACCAACCCTATTTATATACATATCTAAACCCTAGATATAGAGATAGTGTTGGTATGGCAATCCTTATATCTTATACATACCCTTAACACTCCAAACACCAGAAATAAGGTTGATTGAATGATTGTTAATCCTACTTTGAGTAATTTCTTGCCCATACCTCTAACAATAACAAAAAATATTTAAAACAAGACCAAATTATTTAGAACAAATACTACATCGATCGGCAAACTAAACATTATAGGTATATTTAAAGTAAATTATAGAGCACCATTAAATTAATAGCTTATTTTAGATTTAACAATATCAAATCTAATAAAGAACATATTAGTGTTAACATCATCCAAACATATTAGTGTTAACATCATCATCCTTACGTTTACTCTCTCTCTCTCTCAGAACGTGCGTGTGCATGTGAACGCATGTGCATATAAAAATGTATGTATACAAACATGTATGTGGTCCAGTATTTCATCCATTTTACAACAGAACAGACTTAACAACGATAGGAGGCAATAATGCAAATGTGCGATACATCATCCAACCTCCTCCAAAAAGTCCAGGACTACTTATGATAAGGTAACAATCAAAATTCACTTATAATATGGGCGAAATCTGTTCTATTGTTTCCACCAAATACATTTTCTTGTTTGTAGAGGAGAAATTATATATTCTTTTTGGACACAATGGCCTCCATCAATCTTTCTCAATGCCATTTTGAGCATTTCTAGCCATTTCTAAACTAACTTCCTTGACACTATTTTAGCTCTACAATCCATCAATTAGTAGAGCTGCTTTTAAATACACAATCTTTGTAAGAACTCTAGAAGAACTATAGACATCAGAGTAAGTGAAACATCAAAAACGAAAAAAGGCTAACATACAATATAACCCCAAATAGATTACAAGTTACAAAGCATTAAAAGAAATGATGTCTCACCATATTCATACCAATCACATAATTCGATTCATCCGCAGGCCCCTGTATGCAACAACTACCTTTCAAGGCTGGTGTGATCTAAAAAGCAAATAAAATTACCATTAATTACCATCTCCAACAACAACAATAATGCGTAAAATAAGGATTATTTTGGCAACTTATCAAAAAAAAACAAATTTTAACTTCAAAAATTTTCAAATTGTGTGCATGATCAAATGCAAGAAACAAAATTCGATTAGAAAATGTATAATTTAGCAGATTTGAATTGAATTTATCAATACATATAACCGAACTAAAGCAGTACAGAATCAGAACCACTATACAAAAACAATCAGAGAACTCTAATTTAAGTATAATCTGAAACCCTAGAAACCCAAAATCAAACAATTGAAAACATCAAAATTGCATCATAAAAAAATAAAATAAAAACCCTGATCCCAAGAAAAATATATCAAGAAATTAAACCAAAATCACACCCCCAAAACTTAAACTTTACCCAAATTGATCGCAATTAATCCAAATTTTTAAAAAAAATTAAAATCAGAATCAAAAACAAAGATTAACTGACATAAGCGTGAACAATTCAACCCAAAAATGGCCAATAAATCCCCAATTATTTGAGAGAGAAGCAATATAACTATATTCCTTTGGTACCGAAACCTCTTCAGTGACAGCAAAGAGCTCTTTCAGGGACCGAAACTTTCGTTTCAGCATCACGAAAACTGCTCAAGTGATGAACTTTAATTCATTGAGAACAACAAAAAGAAACAACAAATAAGCAATACATACATATGTGTCTATATATATATATATATATATATATATGAGATGAGATTATGAAAACTTAATACAGATGAACAGAGAAACTCCTACTAACCCTCACACCCCACTCTGTTCTTTCCTTGTATTCTTTCTTCTTTCTTTCTTTGTTGTAGCAACAACGTGTTCTTTGCGCCTCTCTCTCTCCTCTCTATTTAATTTCTCCCTATCAGTCTATTTGACGAAAATTTAATTTAATTTTTTTTAAATATGTTTCTTCGTGAAGTAGATTTTTTACGTGGAGCCCCAATTACGTGCTTCCAAATCTCTCTTTTAAAAAGGATGGTGTACATATCCGTACGCACTTCCCATGTCTTCATCACCGTACGATGGAGATGTAATCTTTTGATTGATTTGTTCGACGGTTAGTATTTAAGGCGAAAGTACGACTTAGAAGAACGATAATACAGCTCTTTTTTAAAGCTGCGGATGTAATAAGCAATGGGACAGGTAGCTCGTAACACGTGTTTCGAAGCGTGCCGTTAGAAAAATCCGGTGGTTGTTATATCACCTGTATTCACCAATCTGTTTCAAACACGTGGAATCAATATACATTTTTTAATTTTGTCTGCCACGTGTTGAGTTTCGAAGGCAGGAGCAATCTGGTGATCTGGTCCTAGAGCACATGATTATGGTCTGCCTCAACGGTAGTTATGAACGTCACGCGTTACCTCTAACATGCGCCTCGTGTTCGTTGTTTCTAGGGGGTTTGAATAAAGGCGAATGAAAATTGGACGCGTGTATGACGTGTTGTAATCGAATATGTAGCTGAAACTGACGTGTTTTATCGAAGGGTAAATTGTAAAGGCTGGCGTGTGGGAGGGCCTAATACGTCAAAGGCGGTGATTTAAAGTGAGCACTCCCACAAAATAGTGTTGTGGAAGTCACCAACTGACCGTCGGATGTAAGATTTTTGGGAAAATGATTGACAATTTTGATGTTGATATATAACTGGCCGAGAATTAGGTTTTTGAGATCAATCCTAGTATAATCTACTTCTTCTTTTTCGAGCTCAAGTGTATATCCGACCACTGTACAACATTTTTTTTTATCATCAGAGCTTCAATTTGTTTACGTATTTTCGATTTTTTGTTTATCAACTAAGAAGAATGAAGAGTGATTTCATTCGGGTTTCGTGAATGACTCATGCTCGCTATGTTGATCCGTAACTGATTACAGTGATGATATACAGTAAAATTTAATTTGTGAATAGAGAAAGAAAGAAATAAGAGAGAAAAAGAAAACTGCCGAGAAAGATTCGTGGGAGTCTGTGAGATATTTTTGGAATGAAATAAAAAATAGTGTACGTACCTACATAGCGGCATATATCCCAACTTCTCAAAAGACGTTGTTTAATTTAAATATATATATAAAAATACATCAATATCGATAGTCTCCAATAAAGTAATCCTCGCAAGTGTCGTAGGGGGAAACTTGGACGAAACGAAAAGCACCTAATTATCATGCTATGTTACCTTTCATGAGTTTATCAAATGTCTTCAACTAGCTGATCATGCATGTTGTCGCATTAATTTCCCGTTCCATTAGCTTTTTTTGCATGAGTTTCTTATTTGATTCCAAAATTATTACATTCTTGGTACATAGAATATTTCAGAATTGGATCTTTAGTCAACTAATTTAACTTGTAGTGCACCCAGTCATCCTAATCCGAATTACAAATAGTTAATTAAATATTAAAAGTTTCATACTTTTACAACAATCAAGTATTTATTTATTGGTGAATGCGTTCCTCCAATCATAGAAGGTTTTTGATTTAATAATAAAATGGGGTGATAAATATTCATATGACTAAACGACTGTGATAGACAATATATATATATTAGAAGCGATCCTATCAGGATGTCCTTACGCTGGTTATCGTAAGGACGTCTGATAGGTCCCAACCAAAGCTTAACTACAATTGCAAAGTAAATAGAATTCTCTTCGGGTGAGAATGAACCAAAATTAATTGGATAAAAAATACTTGCCTTCCACTGATAGTCAATTCAAATTTAAATAACAAAATTAACAACATCTCCTAAACTAACTCCTAAAATAAAGACTCCAACAGACTGGAAAAATAATAGCTATCTACTGCTAACAGAGTTAGACTTATTCTCCTGCATGTTGGCCAACAGATCTGGACCAAGTCTTCCACAGAATCTTCCCACTGAACTAAAGCATCTTGGACCAAGTCCACTAAGGCTCCACGCATACCTTCAACCCACATATTTACGATTAGCTACTCGAGCTCGTTGAGATCTCCATGGCTTATCAACACCCCCCTCTTTCACTGGATCCTTGTCCTCAAGGTCCAAGGACTGAAACTTGTCTCTCAACTCTTCAGTATTCTCCCATGTTGCATCTTCAACAGGAAGTCGACGCCATTTGACCAAGCTCTCCTCAACAAATTTCGACCCTGCCTTCAACCAACGGTTGTCCAATATAGTTTCAGGTTCTAAAACCATCTCGCCTTCATCAGTGATAGGTGGTAATTCAGTAATTGCATCATGTACTGATCCTACCTTTTTCTTAAGTAAAGAGACATGAAAAACTGGATGAATACGTGATCCTTCAGGAAGTTTGAGTTGATACGCGACCTTCCCTACACGCCTCTCAATTGGATAAGGCCCAAAAAATCGGCTAGCTAATTTATGATAAGCCCTTTTGAAAACCGTTTGCTGCCGATAAGGATGTAGCTTCAAAAAAACCAAATCTCCTTCCTGAAATTCAACATCACGCCTCTTAGAATCAGCCATCTGTTTCATTCTATTTCTAGCTGCATACAGATTGTCTTTCAATTATCGCAGTAGTTGATCACGTGAGGCTAGATTCTAATCCACTTCATTGACCTGAGATTCACCTAGCTGGTAATGAGGAATAATTGGAGGTGGCCGTCCATATAAAGCCTGGAAGGGCGTCATTCCTGCGGATGCATGGTAACTGGTATTGTACCAGAATTCTGCCCAGGGAAGAAGAGAACTCCATTTACGCGGCTGTTGGTGTACCAAGCATCAAAGATATTGTTCCACACATCTGTTGACTACCTCCAATTGGCCGTCTGTCTGTGGGTGGTAGGCAGTACTCATCTTCAACTAGGTTCTTGATAACTTGAAGACTTCACGCCAAAAATTGCTGAGAACTATGGGATCACGGTCACTAACACTACTAGAAAAACAGCCTAAGACGAGGGTTTAAAACCCTCGTCTTTGGGATAAGACGAGGGTTATTCTTTTGTCATCTATTCCAGGGTCGTCTTTAAAAAGACGAGGGTTTTAGAACCCTCGTGAATTTGAACAAAAGACGAGGGTTTAGAACCCTCGTCTTATATAGAAACAGCGAGTGTTTAAAACACTCGTCTTTTCTCATAGCACAAGCGTTTTGAACGAAAAGACGAGGGTTTAAAACCCTTGTCTTATACAAAAACGGCGAGTGTTTAAAACCCTCGTCTTTTCTCAATACCACAAGTGTTTTCAACCCTCGTCTTTTCCAAAAATGAGAGTTTAAAAGATAGAAAAGACGAGGGTTTAAAACCCTCGTCTTTTCTCTTTCAAAAAAATTTTTTTTTTTTTTTAATTATTCCATTTGGATATGACCTGTACCAACCTGTATATCTACATGTAGATACATTCACAAACCCACCAATATGAAGTGCAAGAATCCTAACTATAAATATAAATTAGGATATGATCCTGTAACCTGTATATAAACATGGAATCGCATTCACAAATCCACCAATGAAGTGCAAGAATCCATTCTCTTTTCTAAATATAAGTTAAACGTGGCATTCATGTACACTCAATTTCGAATCCTAACTATTTATACAATCAATCAATGTCTCATCATCAATCTATTGGAAAACAAAATCCTAATTAAGAATGACGAGGCATCAAAATAAATCATGCACTCGAACTCCGCTAGTTCCTCCATCATTTTCTGGTGAGTAGCATAGGACATATGTTGAAAACCTACATAAATACATAAGATAAGCATGGTTAAAAGATATCAATTTCTGTATCATTTAACTATATGATTTAACTAAGATGTAAAACGTTTTACATAAGTGGGCCTATAAAACTTACTTAGCTTGACAGAGCAATAAGCAATGAATCCAAAAAGACATATCATAGCAAACATAAGACAAATAAGCCTCTCCAAAGCCTCTTTCTTATGGTTTGGGAATTAAAATATATATTAAAAATAAAACAGTTGGGTAAGTGGTGATTTGTTAACCTAGTAACAAAAAATAATGTTAGTGCTTCATCTTCAACTTTTGGACATGGTTAGTCTACTGATCTAATTCCCCTCACTTAGACCGTCAAACTCAGACAAGAAGTGCTATCATGCTTATGAATGACACTCCTTGAATGACATCAACAATTTTCCAAGGAAAGCGAGTTCTTTGTCCATTTTGAGAACATAATATATTAATCACATTTTCTTGAAGCAGAAAGTGTTCTGAAAGAATGTGTGATGATCAGCTGAATCAAGTAATTTGAATAATAATACTAAGATATTTTATCAGAGACCAGACATTTCCTCTTAACCCCACCATATTCTTAAGTCATTAAAGAATGCTCCGATACAACATGATTTTAACTACACTTTTTTATTTTTTGCTAGATCATGACTATTAAGTACACTAACATCATACACATAAAATACAAAATTCAGCCACACAAAACATCATAATCTAATTAATTGTCTTTTTGAACCATGCATCAGTATCTGCAGCTAAATCCACGGTTCGCAGTTTTGCCCTAGGAAAAGGAATCACGATGATTTCATCCATATTATGTCTTTCAGCCTAAATCGTCCATTTTATGTCTTTCAGCCTAACACATTTATGTCCAGAATTAGAATCTAAATCCGTTAATGAATCTATGAAACGGATTTATATTTCTAAAATTTGTTTTTGAGGGTTCACGGAGACACAGCACAGAATAAAGAGATACAACTCAATCTCTTCTTTACTTTCAAGAAAATTTTTGAAACTTGAAACAAACAACCAATTACTAAATGAGTGAACATTTTTAACACCTTTTAAGAATGTATCTCCTATTATGCTTTCCTTGATGGATATTATTGGGAATTTGAGCCATCGAAATGCCATGTGATTTCCTGGTTGCTTCTTGTTAGAAATGAAATCATCATAAAAACCGATTATCTAATTTGCGTTTCTACTCACATGTAACATAAAGCTTATCATCATAGATTTTTTCAAGTCACAAGTTTAAGCCTACGCCTCATGAATCTGAAACCCCAATTCCCTGCCTCACACCTCTTTTCAAACCATCAACTTATTTGGAGCTGCAAAAGTAAGCTTATTTTTACCATAATAGAGATAATAAAGAAGATAGCCCCATGATCTTGCACAACATAATAATGAAATGCTGTAGAGGCAACCTCTTAAATGAGAGTACATCATTTCTTTTTAGCCAGCCTATTAATGCTAAAACTTAGTGGATACACTATTGTGGATCCAAGTTTCCATACTATCAAGGATGTAAACAATAATCAACAAGAAGTTTCCACCCCTAAAGTTCGTTTATCAATGTATACATGAGTTTTCCCAAAAGTGATATTGCAGTGTGCCACAGTCTGAAGAGGGAAGAAACATACCCTGAGTGCAGAAAAAATAAGAGAAGGAACAGTGAAAGGTAGGCGTTGTGGTCCTCTAGTCATAATATTCTTCCTCACAGTACATATAATCTGATGACCAGTAAATTAATTAATTAAATTAATAATCATATCATAATAAGAATATAAGATTTAAGTTCTGAAGAGTCATAAACAATGTAAAGAAATAACAAACACCATAAAAGAACCCAAGAGAAAGTTGAATACAGGGCATTATTGCTAGATAGACACAAAAGTCTATATCTTCACATTATTATGGACTCCAAAATCATATGATGATTATCATTGGATTTTGATCACTAAGATATTGGTGAGTATCAGACAGTAGCAGAAGGAAGCAAAGCATTTGCACAAGGGTATTAACTCATATCAAATCAACAAAGCCTAATATTCCAATTATTTGGGGTTAGCTTTGCTGAGCCACATGCATCTTTAAATTATAGGAAACCATGTCTTTTGTCACCACCACAACTAGTGTTCTTGTTTACCATCCTCTTTTCCTTATGGATTACATAGAGGCCAACCTTAGCTACCAAATTGCTTCAAACCTATGCACTGACTACATATTGAGGAAACAAAAACAAAACAAAAAACAAACAAACAAATTGATACAATTAAGCAGAAGAGTTATTTATGAAATTATATCAATTTAAAGAGATGCTAGAACTTGGCATGAGACATTGAAATTAGACAATTATAATTTGGCTATAGGCTAGAGCACATAATTTGTTCTAGACTACTGTAATTTTCCATTTGAAGGGTAGCAACAACCAGATAGGATGGTATTCAAATGAGGAGAGAAAAAGAGCCACCACATCACCATCAAAATGGCACATGTTTGGTCCAACTTACACTAAATCAGAAAATTTGATATACAGTGACGCTGATTCAATTGCTTACACCCCATGGATAATGAAAAGTCATATAGTGGGAGAGTTTTTTTTTTTTTGATAGGCAAAAGAGTAGTTTTATTAAAAAATCAAAACAAAGCACGTACACATTACACCCAATTCAATAGGACGGTCCATCAAAGACGTAGCACACACCCCTGACCCGCCTCAATATGGCTTGAAACAGAGCATAAGAAAGAAGAAAAATTCAACGCCTTAAACATATACTAGAAAAGAACAGATATTCTCCACAACTGGAACAATTCTTTTCGCACACCGCACACTCCTATGCAGCCAAATCAGCTATGCAAAGGCCTTCATGAATAGCAAAACAAGCTTCCAAACCCTCAACTACCATGGTAGAGCAATACATAAAGAAAACCTCCTCGAAGAGGGCAACAAAGTGCCTTAACATCTGAGCCAGCTCCTATCCCAATCACCCTCAGCATCTTTAACAGTCTTTGCAGGCAAACTAAAGGCCCCAACACCACCAACCTCCCCTAGCAGATTTCAACCTAAAGTCGAACTTCACTCCAATTTGAATTCAAATGGAGATGCTATTTGGCACTCCCATTCCTGTCACCCCAGATTCCGAAAATGGCTTTAAAAGCTCATATGGCACAACCCCAGCACCACTTCTGTTCTTCAAACTCCTGTCTGTGTTCCTAGAATCAATGATCCCTTCAAGTTCTTTCAACTTTCCATTGAACCGCTCAAAAGCAGCCTTTATAACTGGATCTGCATCCCAGGATGGCTCTATATCCTTGCCAATATACTCCTCATCACTTGAATGATTTGACAACAAATCCAAAATAACCATAACTGTTACAGCTTGAATTTGTGCAGGGAAACATTTCAAGAGTTCATCCTCAGGTTTATCCAAAAATCTAGAATCCAGCTGGGTTGGAGTACCAGCTTGGCATCTACAAGCAATGCTAAGATTCCAAGCTTCACTATTGGTCATTTTCCAGTAATAGCTTCTACGTAAGACTCCTAAGTCCTACCAGGTTTCCATCTTGAAACTCAAAAATTATTTTATCCTTACACTCCATCATCTACCTCTCAACTTCTTTTTCAGCTTTTCAAACCTTTAATTCAATCAAACCAATCCAACTTTGATTTTACAAATATAAAACCAAACATGTCAGCATATACTTAAGCGCTTATATCCTCTTAACCAAACATGTCAGCATAAACTTAAGCCCTTATACCTCTCCTGAAGTTCTTAAAAATTTTCCTAGAAGTCTTATTTTCATCACCAATCAATTCATATGATATTAGCTTTAAAAAAAAAAAAAAAAAACTTGGGAGTGTTACCTAGAAATCTCAGTTCACCCCAACTCTGGGTAGCCAAGCTAACTAAACCAAAACCTTTGACTACTGCACAATATTCATGAATAAATTTGGCCAGGCCACCCCTCACAAGATGCAACATTCCAGAATCACGAATAATCTAGTCTGTTCATGTATCAAAACTTGATATAACATATTCACTATTGTATCCTGCTTGCAGCTTATAACATTGGCTTGGGTGCAAGTTAGATTTGCCCAATAGACTGAGCTTGCCCATCTTGCCTAATTTTTCTTTGTAAACCAGCCCCCCCC
>JAESVK010000355.1:227509-241718 GCA_017140935.1 Hamamelis virginiana | reverse complement strand
TTTATGAAAAAAAACCCATGTTTCGATCGGAAAATTGAAAAAAAAAAATCTGTGTTCGTATTCGCATTCGAACTGGTACAACCGAATATGAAGCTTTAGTATTCAGTCGTGGAAACAGAATATGAAGCTTAAGTATTCAGCCGTGGATAACCGAATATGAAGCTTTAGTATTCAGCTGTGGGAAACCGAATATGAAGCTTTAGTATTCAGCCGTGGGAAACCGAATATGAAGCTTTAGTATTCAGCAGTGGGTAACCGAATATGAAGCTTTAGTATTCAGCCGTGAGAAATCGAATATAAAGCTTTAGTATTCAGCCGTGGGTAACCGAATATGAAACTTTAGTATTCAACCGTGGGAAACCGAATATGAAGCTGAATACGGGGAAACCGAATATCATTACACATATTCAGTTGTAGGAAACCGAATGTGGTTTTTTTTTCTTTTTCTTTTTTATAATTAAGTAGAGGACCTAACAAAAAAAAAAAAAGAAAAAAAATTGATATTCAGTTTCCTACAGCTGAATATGTGTAATTATATTCGGTTTCCCACGGCTGAATACTAAAGTTTCATATTCGGTTACTCACGGCTGAATACTAAAGCTTCATATTCGGTTTCCCACGGCTGAATACTAAAGCTTTATATTCGGTTACCCATGGCTGAATAGTAAAGCTTCATATTCGGTTTCCCATGGCTGAATACTAAAGTTTTATATTCGGTTACCCACGGCTGAATACTAAGCTTTATATTCGGTTACCCACGGCTGAATACTAAAGCTTTATATTCGGTTTCCCACAGCTGAATACTAAAGCTTCATATTCAGTAGTAGTAGTTCGAATGCGAACACGAACACAATTTTTTTTTTTTTTTCAATTTTTCGATCGAAACATGGATTTTTTTCATAAAACCATCATACCATAATGATTATAAAACACTATTTTTCATGTTTTGAAGCAAGTTTATTCCAAATATAATGTTTACCGATAATATACAAACAAACCTAAAGATGATGAAGATAATGAAGATGAAGACCTTTTTTTTTTTTTTCTAATTTAATTAATTGAATAATGGGTTGCAAATAGAATTGTGTCTAGTATTTAGACTTGGGGCATTTATGGCATTTTAAATTTTTTGTTTTGTATAGTAATGGGCTGCATTAAAACTTAATGGGTTGTACTTAGAAAATGGTATAATAGACCCAATGAATATTTTAAATGGGCTGCCTTTAGTAAAGGCTGTTGTGGACCAGCCACCTGACGGGGCTTGATTGCGCCCACATCATCACCGGGCGATGTGATTAGGGGGGTTTAGAAAACAAACAAAGGAGTCGCCACCTTATTTTTAAGGAATAAGGAAACCATAAAAATATTTTATTTTCAATAAAACAAACTCCATTAATAGAAAAGCAGTCTACAAACCAGAGATGGATCCGGGGGCTAGGTTACGACGTGGGAAGGTTCCAAGCTTTCGCTTGTAGGCACCCACCTCGCCCTAATTAAAGGATTTCTAATTTATTTGGGCTATTTAAATCCTTAATGCAAACAATCCTGAATAATCTAATCAACCAAAAAAATAGTGATATAAATGCATTATCTATATTAGTTATATATAATAAAAATATATACAAACAAACCCTAAAAACCTAGAATACCCTACGGGCATCCTAGGGCGGACTTGAGCCCTATTAGCGCCTACGTAACTTACTAGTATCACCTAGCAAGTATCAAAGTCCACGTAGTTCGACTACCCTAGGACTCTCCTATTATAATCGATCACATCATCAAAGGTATTCAACCTAATTCAAGACTTTAGCTTCGAGAGTTTTTGTTTGTTTAAAATCATTTATTCGAAATCATTTCAAATTAGAAGACTTTCTTAAAATCCAAATATTCTAAAACAATCCTTATCTTTAGAATTAAATTCCAATTGAAAATCTTTTTCAAAGATATTTCAAGAAAACAAATCATATTGAAAGGAATTTCATTCCAAATTAAAAATCTTTAAAACATTTCAAATCTTTTTGAAAATCATTTAATAATCAAATATCTCATAAAATCATGTTTATTTCATAAACATTGCATCAAAAATCTTTTAGGAAATCTCTCGAAGATCGACCCTTAAATTGATTAAAATACTCAGATCTGAGTATGACTTTTACAACAAAAGACAGTCCCAGGGAAGGTCAAGTGACCTTCCTAAGCCTAGGGTCTCTAACTAGCCCTAAAGTTTGTCTAAAACCCTAAAATCCTAATGCAATGCATGCTGTAATTTAAACAAATCCAAACAAATATACATGAAATTGATCCTAACAATGCATGATAATGCTCCTAAATGCATACGAATTAATCTATGTGAACCTAAGCATATTTCTAAGTTGGATTTGGCCTTAAAATAATTTTTAGAAGTGATTTAAGGGCATAAACAAATCCGGACAGATTTGAATATGAACCTTTAACCACTCTAAAAATCATGAAAACAAAGAATAAAAAATGTGAAAATGTCCTAGCATGCTTTCTACATGAATATATTAAATTACTATGCAAAACATGTCAAAAATTACACCAAAATATGCTTAAACGATTAATTTAAACACAAGGGAAGGATCTCACCTTTGCACGCTCCCTCACACACATTTTTTATGTTTAAACAATCAAATTCATGGCAAGTGTTCAAATAATCATAAAAGCACAAACAAAAAGACTCAAGACTCACCACATGTCAAAATACATATTAACATACTCATATTACCATTAAAATCACCAATCAATTATCATGAGATTCAAATAACAACATGAATATATTAACTTTTACTCTAAACATGCTTACACATAAAATAATGGAAAATCTTCCTAAACATGATTACTAGCATAAAATAATAACGAAACTAGTCCTAAACACATCTAATCACATAAAATCATAATGAAAAATATCCTAACATGCTTGCTAAACATATAATCATGATAAAAATAACCCTAATCATGCACATTCACATAAAACAACGATAAAATTACTTCTAATCATGCATGCACACATAAAATAACAAGAAAACTAACCCTAACATGCATATATAAAATCATAACTAAGCTAAACAACCCTAGACATGCATTCTAACATAAAGCACATAACTATACTAATCATACACATTAACCCTAATCACATAAAATAATATAAAATCAACATAAAAAATACCCTAACTATGATTACTCATATAACATTATACAAATAACTATTCTAAACATACATGCTCATAGTAAATAAATAACCTAGACACATTAGCTCACATAAAATCATAACTAAGTTAACCCTAACATGCATACTAACACATAACCAAAATAAAACCAACCTTATTCATGATGAACATACTATTATCCTATATTAAAATTACATCCTATTCTAATCATGCATAAACAAATAAGAACCTACCCTAACATGTTAAACATTCTCATAGCAAAAAGAAAAAGATGATCCATCTCATATGAGAATGAATAGAACTTACATCATAGCATCACAGATTTATGTAAGAATTTAAGAAAACGAGAATAAGGTTGAGGATTTACCCTTCTCCCTCCTTCTTGGCTACCTTCCTCCAAGCTCCTCACCTTGAGTTCTTGCCCCTTCAATGGTGTAAAGATGAAGGTCCAGATCTGTAGCCTCCTTCTCAAAAAACCCTAGAATTCTCTCCCTCCTCCTCTCTAACTCCATAATGCAGCATATATAGAGCTAGGGTTCAAAACGTTGAATGGTTAGGATTTATCCATCTAAAAACAATCCTAGAGCTTAGAACAATTCCTCCTAGGGTTTGCAAGCTGAACTAAGTTCGAATTTATTCAAAAAAAAAATGAACTAAATCGGCCAAAACAAGTGGGAAAGTTTCAAACATGCCAAAATTGCAAAATCTGATCGAGCATGCTGGTGGCCGTCCTGGCCTGGACGGCTGGCCGTCCTAGCTAGGATGGTCACCTTGTGAATCTTTCCCCAATTTCTTCCCAAATTCTAGGGTTTTCATATTTTGGCCATATTTTGGTCAAATCTGATCCAAATTCGATGGTTCAGGGCTCAAAACGACCGTGTTTTGATCCTCCACATTTTTAGAATGTTTTTGGGTTAAAAATACTTGACCATGGTCAAGGTTTTTAGCAAAAAGCTAGCCAATTGATCCGGTTGTGCCAAAATTGGTCATATGACCATTCTTTGTTTTGTAAAATTGATCAATTAGGCTTGCACCACTTCTAAAAACATGGTTTTAATATGAAATTGGTACTTGAAAATTTGTTTTGAAAATCTTTCATTTTGGTGAAAATGACCAATTCACGGTCGATTTGAACAAAACCCTAATTCAGCTCATTCTTACCCGTGGGATCGATTTTGGGCGAATCTATCCCAACCATTCAAAGGCTCAATTGACACTTCAAAAACACTCCCAACATCCATATAAACCTCATGAGACAATCCGTTTCGAATTCGGAGGTCATTCGGAAATTATACGAGAAAAAGGACGAAAATGCCCTTCAAGTCGCAAAAACCCTAATTACCTATCGAGCTTTCATCAGAATGCTATGAAAATTTACAGGGATGTTCTAAAACACCTCAAAAGTCAAATGCAATACAAATGGGTTGATTCCAATCCAAATGTACACATGAAATAATGAATTGTCTTTTTCCTCAGAAAAGGGCAATTTGGCAATTTGGCCTTTACAAGGCCAATTCCTCACCAAATGATCAGCTATTCAAGTTAATCATTTGCATGAACATATGGTAGAAATAATTGGTAACAATGGGGTGTCCACAGCTGTGCTACAAATAGCCCCTCCCTTTTCTTTATAGTGGGTTCTAACTTCTAACTAATTAATCTTTTTGTGGAGATGCAAATGCACAAAGAGTGCCAATAAAAATTATATTATTAAAAGAATGTGTCAGCTAGTCTAGCTGATAAAGTCTCTTGGAGGATGTTGTACCAGAAATTTAGTCTTACCTTTATCAAGATAGAGAGGGTTTAAGGAAAAGAAGAGAACTACCTCTTGTTGTGTAGCTCAAAAGCCTAATGGACTTCTTGAAGGAAAAAAAAAAAAAAAGAGGAGAAAATTGGCCAAAGGTCCTATTTTAAAAGATCTTCATGCTAAAAGTTCTCTAAAAAGATATTTCATACCAAAAGTTCTTTTGGCATGAATTGGACAAAAATACCCCTCATTCCATTGGACAAAAATACCTTTCATTCCTCAAACAACCTTCACCCCGCCTCCAACCCCAACATATTTCACTACGCTGGATGCTAGATTTCACTACGTTAGAACCAGATTTCACTACGCCGAAACCGAATTTCACTACGCCGGATACCGGATTTCATTGCATTTTTTTTACATTTTACTACATATTTTTTTATTCATTTCACTACATTTTTTTTATGTATTTCACCTCATTTTTTATTCATTTCACAGCATTTTTAATGTATTTCATAGGATTTTATGCATTTCACTATATCGCAAAAAAAATAAATAGATAAAACATTAATAAAAATGCCGGAGAAAGAGGGGAAGAGAGAGTGAGAGAAAAGGAGAGGGGAGTGAAATGCCGATTGGAATTTTGACGGAGTATGACTGAGGGAAATACCGGAGGAACCATGACAAGAAAAACTTTATTCAAACTAGTGGAAAAGTTATTCATCTCTAGAAAATCATATTGAAGTCGGTGTTATTGCTTCGTCTCTAGAAACGTAATCATCTTTGTACTCTTCTTGAGTTTTAGAAGCAAACCTCTTCCACTAATCAACATCCACCTCTTGTAAGATGGAAGTCATTCCCAACACTATGTCAGAGAGGTATCATATTATGAAAGAGCAAAAGAATTGAAGAAATTCGAGGAAACAAAAGACAGTGTCAAAGGACTAGTCGATGTCAACAAGGTAAAGATACCTAGATTCTTCCACCATCCAGTAGAAAACCTGCCAAAGACATCATCAAACACTAGTAGTATATAGTGTAAAGCTGCAAGTTTCGATGATAGATCTTGATGACATCATCTCTGCTGGTTCAATTGATAACTTTGTTTCTTCTCTATACTTTTCTCTACCTAGCTTCATGAATTCGTCTCCCAACTTCTCTCTACCTCCATGACTTTCTCTCTCTAGAAAATCATATTGAAGTTGCAATCACTTCGGTTTTACTAGGTGACCTCACAAGGCCAGAATGGAAGAAGATAAAGATAGAAAAACAAGGCATGTCGATCAATGCATTTAAGCTCTTTTCACCATTGATTGTGGTGTTTAATGCTTATAATCATGTGCAATTGCAAATCGATCAAGAAATAAAGAAAATATGCTGATTGCACATATCGAAGCAATTTGACTACTCGGATTGGCGGTGATCTCACCATGATCGATTTGCAACCCTCTCAAAATCATAATCAATTTTTATAATTTTGCAGTCAAATCGACTGGTCATTGGTTCATCCATCTCACTCTTCAAGTTGCGATATGCTTGCTCGCCATTTTTCTTCGCCGACGATCAGATTTGCTTAATTTCTTTTCTATTCTCCCTCATGATGACGACCCTCCGAATCTCCTAATCGTCAGCAACCATCCTTCCCACCCCTATTCTCTTCTCTTCTCTTCTCTTTAGGTAAGGTATTATTTATTAATGGAAGTTGTGGACACCCCATTTTTACCAATTATTTTGTCATATGTTTATGCAAATGATTAACTTGAATAGTTGATCATTTGGTGGAAAATTGGGCTTATAAAGACCTAGTTTCCAAAATTACCCTTTTCGGATAGAAGGGACAATTCATTATTTCATGTGTACATTTGGATTGGAATCAATCCATTTGTATTGCATTTGAATTTTGAGGTATTTTAGAACATCCTTGTAAATTTTCATGACATTCTGATAAGAGCTCGATAGGTAATTAGGGTTTTTGCGACTTGAGGGGCGTTTTCGTCCTTTTTCTCGTATAAGTTCCGAATAATCTCTAAATTCAAAACGGATTGTTTCATGATGTTTATAAGGATGTAGGGAGTGTATTTAAAGTGTCAATTGAGCCTTTGGATGGTTGGAATGGATTCACCCAAAATCAATCTTACGGGCGAGAATAAGTCAAAGTAGGGTTTTATTCAAATTGACCGTGAATTGGTCATTTTCACAAAAATTAAATATTTTCAAAATATGTTTTCAAATACCAATTTTATATTAAAACTATGTTTTTAGAAGTGGTTCAAGCCTAATTGACCAATTTTACAAAACAAGGAATGGTCGTATGACCAAATTTGGCACAATCGGGTCAATCGGCTAGCTTTTTACTAAAACCCTTGACTATGTCAAGTATTTTTTACTCAAAAACCTTCTAAAAATGTAGAGGATCAAAACACGGTCGTTCTGACACCTGAACCATTGATTTGGATTCAAATTGAGCAAAATATGACAAAAATATGAAAATCCCATGAAAATGGGAGAAAATTGGGAAAGTCACTACGGCGACCGTCCTAGCTAGGACGGCCAACCGTCCAGCCCAGGATGGCTAGCCGTCCAGGCTAGGACGGCCACCAGGATCGTTAAGCATATTTTTTCAGTTTTAGAAGTTTTGGATTTTTCCACCCATTTTGCCTGACTTTATTCGATTTTTTTGGAAAAATTCGAACTTTATTCAGCTTGCAAACCCTAGGATGACTTATTCTAAGCCTTAGGATGATTTTTTATAGGGATTAATCCCAACCATTGATGGTTTTAAACAGGAGGTTGACAAGAAGGGGACAAGAGGTTCAAGAGGTTAGGGTTTTGGAATTTCGTTTTTGGCTCATCATTTGAGAGAAAACTAGAGTAGAAGAAGGAGAGGAGAGGAAGGAATCAAGGCTAGAAAGCTTGAAGGAAGGAAGCCAAGAAGGAGAGAGAAGGGTAAGTCTTCAATCCTAGTTTTGTTTTTCTTGATTCTTACATAAATCTTTGGTGCCATGTTGTAAGTTCTCTTCATTTTCATGTAAGATGAATCATCTTCTTTTTTTTATGAGATTGTTTAGCATGTTAGGATGGTTTCTTATTTGTTTGTGCATGAAAGGATCTTGATAGTTTAAGTTTCGTTGTTCATAGTGTTTGTTTAATATGTTTGCATGCTAGAATAGGGTATGTAGTTCATTTTTAGTATAGGGCAGTAGCAATATTTGTGTGCTTAGAAATATATAGGTTTGATTTTATGATTAGTTTCATTACGAGTTTACGTGATTAGGTATGTTTAGTATTAGTATTGTTATAATTTTATGTTAGTAAGCATGATAGGATATTTTTCATTATGGTTTTATGTGAGTAGGTAGGGTGAATAGAGTATAGGCAAATAAAAATTACTTTCAAAAATGGGATACAAGTTTTTTTTTTTTGCAAACTTAAAAATGGATGAGTATAATGCAAGATTGAACAACAACCCAATGCAATAAGAAACAAATATATAACTTAAATAAAGAGATTGAGTTAGAGAATCAAACACAAGGATTTAACGTGGTTCGGTCTCCGCCTACATCCACGCCTCAAGAACTCCATCAAGAGGTTTAATCCACTAAGCAACTCATTCAAGGTGGAGAAACCTTTACAATTTGCCTTCTTTCAAGGTAGAAGACAACTCACCCACAATCTACTTTCTAGGTGGTAGATTCTCACCTACAAGGGTTACACTCAACCCTTATAACTCACAAGATTACAATATGAGGTTTGAGTACAATAAAGAACACTCCTTGATGAGTAGAAGATGTACAATAATGAAGCTCTCACTAATATCTCTTAAAGATTAAGAATTATTCAATGACTGAAGAGAGAATGATGAATCAAAGTGAATAAATCACACAAGAATGATGCAGACTAAGTTTGTGTATGATTGAATATGATCATTAGATGATTCAAGACCCATAAAATGAGTATAAATAGGTTCCAAAACAAATATGGCTGTTGGGGGTCAAAATAGAGCCGTTTAGAGTGTTAAAATCTAGCTGTTAATGAGCAGGGGGTCGATTAGTCGACTAGGCACACTTGATTAGTCGACTAGAAGGCTTAAAAATACCTTTGAAAAAGTTTCCGGGCACGGTTAGTTGACTAGGAAAGGTTTGTTAGTCGACTAGGAACTTATTTTCCCAAAACAGGCTACTGACCTGCCATTAGTCGACTAGACAGGGGTGATTAGTCGACTAGGAGACTGTTAGTCGACTAGACAAGGGTGATTAGTGGACTTGGGGAGGATTTTCTCAAAATCAGCTACTGTCTTCATTCTTAGTCGACTAGGATGACTAGATTAGTCGACTAGAAATGTTGCAAAGCTAATAATTGAGATTTCTCAAGTCCAAATCAACTAATAACACTTGAGCAAGTTGACTAAAAGTCCCAAAACATTTTTGGGCAAGTTCAAAATGTTTTCCAAAGATGTTTAAGTCAAAACAATAGGTATAAAATATTTTGTCTTTGAATCCATAAAGCCCATTGAGAGTTTGAATCAACTTTTAATCAAAATATAATTTTCCAAATTAAATCAAAGTTGAGGTCATTAATGCATGTTCTTTTGAGCCAACGATAGTTCATTCTAAAAAGAGATTTACAATATAAATCTTAAGCACTCACACAAGAACAAAAGCAAAATCTTCAACACTTGAGCTTGGCTTATGCTAGGCTTGAGTTTGGCTTCATTTGGATTGCATCAATGCAATGGCTCTCTTCATGATCCTTAGTGAATATACAATATATACATATCCACATAAGGTTCAATGTAGTGCATGAGCTTCATCTTCATAATGGCTTGAGCCTTCTTCATTGACAACTTGAATCCTGTTCTTATAAATACATATACCAAAATGGATATACAAGAACTATAGGATAATGTCAATCAATCAACAAGGTTAGCCAAACAAACATTCAATAAATATGACAATGTTAATCAAGTAACTAATATGACATTGTCAAACAATAAACATTCATTTAAAAAGATTTGGCAATAAACACGAATGAACATCAAAATATTCATATGCAATATATCAATATATTCATATGTAATACAACAATATTATCATGTGCAATACAACAATGTATTCATATACACATGAGAGATCAAAACACAATGTTTGTTATCATCAAAATCATTTAACAAATATGGATGGAAGCCATAAGGCTAACAGTTAACATGTTTAGGATTAGTCTGGTTATCATTTTATGTGAGTTAACATGTTAGGATTAGTCTTGTTATCATTTTATGCTAGTAATCATGTTTAGGATGAGTTTTTTATTATTTTATATGTAAGCATGTTTAGGGCAGGTATTGATATGTTTATATGATCATTGAAATCTTTTGATGTTCGATTGATGATGTTAATGATTATATGAATATGTTAATATGTTATTTTGACATGTGATGAGTCTTGAGTCTTTATTTTTCATGTTTTTATGATTATTTGAACACTTGATATGGTTTTGATGGATTGAATATATAAATTGTGTACGAGGGAGCGTGCGAAGGTAAGATCCTCCCCCTGTGTTTAAAATAATTGTTTAAAGCATGTTTATTGTTAGTTTTTGATACGTTTTGCATGGTAATTTAGTAGAGCATGTTAGATTGTATGCTAGGGTGTTTTTTTTTTGGTCATTTTTCATGGATTAATAGTGTTTTTTAGGCTACTTTAATCATGTATTCAAATCTATCCAGATTTGAATATATGTTTTAAAGTGGTTTAATTAACATATTAAGCCATATTTTTGCACGATTTTTATAGTATTTTCATAGTATATTCATGTAGCAAGCATGCTAGGTCATATTCATGACTTTTATTCTTTGTTTTCAAGGTTTTTAGAGTGGTTTAAGGTTCATGTTCAAATCTGTCCGGGTTTGTTTATGTCCTTAAATCATTTCTAAAAATTATTTTAGGACCAAATCCAACTTAGAAATATGCTTAGGACCACATAGTTTAATTAGTATGCATTTAGGAGCATTTTCATGCATCGTTAGAATTGATTTCGTGCATATTTGATTAATTTATTTAAATTACAGCATACATTGCATTAGGATTTTAAGATTCTAGACTAACTTTAGGGTTAGTTAGAGACCCTAGGTTTAGGAAGGTCACTTGACCTTCCCTAAGACTTTCCTTTGTTGTAAAAGTCATACTCAAATTCAAGTGATTTAATGAGTTAAAGAGTCTTTCCTCGAGAGGGATTTTGAAATGATTTGTTATTTGAAAACAATTGATTTATTAAATGATTTCCGTAATTTGTGTTGAAAATGATTTTCTTTGAAAAAGAAATGATTTTGGAATGAAATTTCATGGATAATGATTGATTTGGAAAAGAAGTTTAAATCGAGGTTTGCTTCTAAAAGATAAGTTTTATCTTTCAAAGTTTTCGAGTAGATTGGAAATCTTTTGATTATTGAAATGTTTTGTGAAAACAATTTTAAATGGATAAATACTCTTGAAGATAGAGTCTTGAATAAAGTCAAACACTTTTAGATGATATGATCGATTACAATAGGAGAGTCCTAGGGTAGTCGAACTACGTGGACTTTGATACTTGCTAGGTAACACTAGTAAGTTACGTAGGCGCTAATAGGGCTCAAGTCCGCCCTAGGATGCTAGAAGGGTGTCCTAGGTTTTTAGGGTTTGTTTGTATTCTTTTTTATTATTACTATTAATACAGATTATTGCATTTATACCACTATTTTGTTGGTTGATTAGATTATTTAAGAATTGTTTGCATTAAGATTTTAAATAACCCAAATAAATTAGAGGTCCTTTAATTAGGGCGAGGTGGGTGCCTACAGGAGAAAGCTTGGAACCTTCCCACGTCGTAACCTAGCCCCCCGATCCATCTCTGGTTCGAAGACTGTATTTTCATTGAAATGAAGTTTGTTTTGTTTTATTTAAAATAAAATATTTTTTATGGTTTCCTTATTCCTTAAAAATAAGGTGGCGACTCCTTTGTTGTTTGTTTTCAAAAAATCCCAAATCATCTCCCGGTGATGACGTGGACCCAAGCGACCCAAAAAAGATGCTGGTTCACGTTTTCTACTTTTTTCCTCTCTTTTTTTCTTTTATATAATATAATATGGTAGCATTATATTTGAACATAAAATCTTTGTTCCGTAATGGCCATAAGTTCTTTTTGTAAGTGGAAATTCAATAAAGGTATGTTCGTTTTGCGGGAATTGAGGAATAGGAATTGTCAATTCCCAGGAGTTGGAAAGTTGAGGCTGTTCGTTTGCTTAATTCAAAGGATTCTCAAAATCTTGGATGATCTCAACTCCCACCAATCATGAGAAATATAACTTCCATCTATTTAGAAAGGAATTGATAAATCCCACGTTTGATGCCAAAATGTGATATTCGCCAAACTAGATTTGCTATCAAACCCAGTCGTCGTTAGTAGCATCGAATGGGTGAGTGATCGGCCCAAACAAGGGAGATTATTTCCTTGTTTGTGATCAATATTTAAATTTATAAAACTACTCGTGCTTGTAACCTCAATTCGTTGGAAAATTGATTTATGCACGGGTGTCGATCCATAGGGACTAAAGGCTGAGTTATGAGAAACTAAAGTGAATTCAATTTTAGTTAAGCGAACAATCTTTGATTTGAGAGTAGTTGTTTGTTTAAACTAAAGATTATGAAACAAATAATAGAAAGTAGAAAGTCTTGGGTTTTCGAATCCACTTAACTCACATCAATCGCATTCTTAAGTTGATTAGGGTTTATACATATCCATGGTAGTGGTGATTTAGACTATAAGAATAAACTATCCAAAATAACCATGTATATATTAATCAAGCATGGATCATCCTTTTAAGGCATGGACTGTCAAACGAGAATGCACAATCCATCCAAGTAGGGCATGAACCATCTTACTTCACATACACATGTTCGATAAGAACCATTGCACAACAAATATAATTGAAATCACAGAAAACAACTATATTGATAGATGAAAACATTCAAAACTATATTATATAAGGGCAATATCCTTAATGTTGTACAATCACCACAAATATACATAAAACTTAAAACCAAACCTATGAACACGTTAGAATGGAGAAAAGCTTCATCTTTAACACAAGAGGGAAACCTAGCCGACCATAGTTGGATTAGAATCACTTGGGTTCTTCATTCCTTCCATGTGCAAGCCAAAGATCCCAAACGATAAGAGAGAGAAGAGAGAGAGCTTAGGTCAAGCCTCCAAAAGATCCAAGATCCCCTCTAAACAGGCTTAGAGGGTGTATTTATAATGTACCAAGACTCCCCATCTGATAAAACTACCAAAAATAGGCTGAAAATAGCTTAAAAAGTCGGAAACGCGATTCCCAAGGTGTCTCCTATCGATAGGTAGCTTTCAGCTGCAAAATTTCCACCTGAGAGGGCACCTATATATAGGGTTGGCCACCTTATCAATAGGGTGACTTTGAAATTCATTATGAGCCTCCCTAATTCAGAAACTAGACTTCCAAAGCTTTCTAAAGATATAAAGTATGTCGAAATCGGAGTCCGGATGAGGGAGATATGACCATTTGAAGTTGTAAGTTTTTGTCTGGAAAAAACTGCACAACTCCAAAAGTCTCCAAATGGCTTCTAACACTTTTCTATCAACTTTGTCACATTAAATCCATCTCAAACCATCCTCCTATCATGCAATCCACCTTGAACCAAGCTCCTAGCTTGCATAGCTCTCTCACTTGATCTCCAAGAGCTCTAAAATGGAATATTTGGCATGTTTTCCTACAAAAAGCACAAAACATACATTAACACTAAAACTAACTTGTTAGCCCTAAGGTCCCTGACCTTATTTTGATGATAACTAAACCATACATTTCTTCTAACAAGTGGTTGAGTGTTATGTCTCCATAAATTCTCTTTGGAGTCTTCATCAACATTCATCAAGCATTCCAAGTGCTCATCATTCAAATCAAAGCTCATGGTGATCTAAACTTCAAAGTGTCAAAGCAATTCAAAGATGTTCAATCTTTGAAGACCAACTTGAAGACATGCTCAAGCTTATGAAGGCTAATTGAAGTCAAGTTGATCCACAAGTACTTTAGGAAATCTTTGTAAGGCTTTTCTCATGATCAATTGTGTAAAGTTCAAGAGAAAATATTTTACATCTCATTGTGCATTAGCATTCATGCTTAAAATTGCTTTCAAAATGGACCAAAAATGTTTTGGAACACTTAGTTAACTTGTCAAAGTGTTTAGTGTTGATTTTGACTTAGAAATTT